>JADLZL010003858.1:0-91473 GCA_015844335.1 Chrysopogon serrulatus
TCCAGCAACAGCACCCCCTCGTCTCCGCGCCGCCGCCACTACTCCGCTCGCTTTCGCTCCCGGAGGCCCCGGACCCGCCGAGCCGCCATGGACGAGGAGTACGACGTGATCGTCCTGGGCACGGGGCTCAAGGAGTGCATCCTCAGTGGCCTCCTCTCCGTCGACGGCCTCAAGGTGAGTGAGCATCGACCACCCGCCTCCGCTACTCTCCCCACGTACGTCACTCCGGTCCCCGAGTCCGATCCGCCACTCTGCCCCCCGTACCCGGACGCCGCTCGGGCCTGCGCGGTGGGTCTGGTAGGACGCGTTGTGGTAGTAGATCACGCGGTGCTCGTCTGATCCGGGCGGGGCTGGTGCGCTCGGATGGGTGTTTGTCTAAGCTTTCTGCGCATCTGGCTCCTGGCATTGTTCCGCGGAGTTAGCCAGTTGATGCAGACCATCGTGAAATCCTGCGAATATTGCCACAATTGCTTAAATTCTGTAGACTGGAAAGATCAAAGAGGTTAGATTCTTTAAATGAGGGGACAACTAGTCTTCTAGTAACAACTATCTTGATTCAAGGGAGATTTTCGCCGCTTTGAATTCTGATCTATAGTAACTTCTTTGTTGTCGTGATCTAGAAATGTTGTCCCCATCCTGTAAGACGATAGATGGCATCTGATATCAGTGCGGTGAGACTAAAGGAGGGAGAACGATGCTTAAGTTTGATAGTTAGCTTACTGCTTTAACTTGACCAATGGTGGACTCCTTTTTTAATGGATTCTGAAGAGTTTTGTGTGATGCTTTTGCAGGTTCTACACATGGATAGAAATGACTACTATGGAGGAGATTCCACCTCCCTAAACCTGAACCAGGCAAGAAGCTATAAATCTATGGTTCTGGTTCCTTTTGAAACTGGAACATGTACTAAGTAATATCTTTCAAATTTTTTTGTGTGTGTTAGCAACTCATTCTGTTGGTTTGGATAGTTAATGACTGATGAAGTAATCTCTTATTTTTCATTGTATTCCCTTTAATCACCCTTATTTTTTTCGTGAACAGCTCTGGAAGAGGTTTAGGGGGGAAGACAAGCCACCGGCACATCTAGGTGCGAGCCGAGATTACAATGTAGACATGGTTCCAAAGGTGTGATAATCTCTCATGGATTGTACCTAGCTATATGCTTATTTCTTGCCACAGCCTCGTCATACTTTGCTAATATATTAACTAAAAAACATATATTAAGTTATTCTTGCACACCTTTAGTTCCTTAACTGTTTTATACATTTGATACAATACCTGATACATCCTTGGCACTGGTTAGTCTCATCCTGACTGGTACATGTATTCCCTGGTATTGGAGCATGCTGGAACCCTGGTCCAGATAGCATTTCATGTCAATATTATCGTTTAGCTTTATTTAGAATTCAGCCCATGAAATGCTTCAAGTCTACAATCAATATATGCTTATGTTAATTTATTGGTGATAAAGTATGTATATATCAAATTCTCTCTCTTCCTCTCTGACCAGTTTATGATGGCGAATGGGACCTTGGTCCGCACTCTCATTCACACTGATGTGACAAAATATTTGTCATTCAAAGCTGTTGATGGAAGCTATGTCTTCAGCAAAGGGAAGGTAATGTCTTGAGTTTGCACTGCTCCATCTTAGTTCTATCTTGTAAATTCAGCTTTTGCTGGATTTCTCAGAAGTGGTTTCTATATTCTAATCATCCTGCCTTATTGCATTTTCATCAGATTCACAAGGTTCCTGCCACTGACATGGAGGCTCTAAAATCTCCTTTGATGGGTCTGTTTGAGAAACGTAGAGCAAGGAACTTTTTTGTTTATGTTCAAAATTACAATGAAG
This sequence comes from Chrysopogon serrulatus, assembly GCA_015844335.1. Lineage (NCBI taxonomy): Eukaryota > Viridiplantae > Streptophyta > Magnoliopsida > Poales > Poaceae > Chrysopogon > Chrysopogon serrulatus. Next base: position 1,850 of record JADLZL010003858.1, read on the forward strand.
CTGATCCAGTAACACATCAGGGGTTGGACCTCACAAGGATTACAACTAGAGAATTGATTTCGTGAGTATCTTGACCATCCTGGCATCGTAGTGCATACTGCTATTGTTGTTCCTTGTTTGCCATGTTATAATGTGTTGTATGATTCTTGTATCACTCTGCCTCATGTTGCTGCATGGATCTTATATGATTCTTCACCTACTTTTGCCTCTTTCTGCTTTCATTTAGTATGATGATATTTTGTGCATCAATAATGTACACAAGTTAATTGCTGTAGTGTTATATTGATGAACAGCTAAATAAAACTGCTTTAACCATTCAACTTCTAGATGCTACACTTTTTGTTAAAACTTTAAAGAGGATGTATAATACTTGGCATGTCCTCCTTGACTCCTGCATTTTAAGTAACCTTATTTGTCATTTTGTTTTCAGGAAACATGGATTGAGTGATGACACTGTGGATTTTATTGGCCACGCACTTGCTCTGCACAGGGATGATCGCTACCTAAATCAACCAGCCCTTGATACTGTAAAAAGGATGAAAGTATGTTTTAAGTAAAGATTTGTTAAACTATTGTTTTTTTTTCACATTATATTGTAGTTTTTGTCAAATCTACTTCCTTGCATATGTATTCTTGGATGGCAACATGATAAAATTTCATTGGCTATCTTCTCTTAGCTTTATGCCGAGTCTCTTGCACGTTTTCAAGGAGGCTCACCTTATATTTATCCCTTATATGGGTTGGGTGAGCTGCCACAGGTCAGTTGTTTCTCAGTTCCTTGCACCAACTTTAGTCACTTTTATTGCACTTTGATGCTTCTAAGAAGCTGCCATGCTAAGGTGATGTCTTTATGGTTCAGGCTTTTGCTCGCCTAAGTGCTGTTTATGGTGGTACATATATGTTAAACAAACCAGAGTGCAAGGTAGTGGCTTGAACTTTTTCTTACTCCTAATTATCATATAGTCTGCGAAAACAACTTATCGAATATGATCTTTTTCTGATTTCACTATATAATACGTTTGTAGGTTGAATTTGATATGGAAGGGAAAGTGTGTGGTGTTACTTCAGAAGGTGAAACAGCTAAATGCAAAAAGGTTGTCTGTGATCCTTCTTACTTGCCTAGCAAGGTAAAATGCCACTGCTCATATAAAATTGAACTACTTTGTTTATGTATAGAAGGAATTCACTGAAACCTTGATATATCTCAACCAAATTTACTGGAATTTAAACCTTCCTGCTACAATATCTCTGTTGACTGCTCTCCTGTTTTGGGTTCACTTTGTGTTTGTGAATAGGTAAGGAAGATTGGAAAAGTTGCACGTGCAATTGCTATTATGAGCCACCCAATTCCAAATACAAATGAGTCCCACTCGATTCAGATTATTTTGCCACAGAAGCAGCTTGGGCGCAAGTCAGACATGTGGGTCTCTTACTCATATTTCAAATAGTTTTCATTGGCTGAGTGCCTTAATTGCATTGCTTGGTTGTGACATGCATTCTGAAAATGTTTCTTAGGTATGTTTTCTGTTGCTCGTATACACATAATGTTGCGCCAAAAGGGAAGTTCATTGCATTTGTGTCTGCGGAAGCTGAAACCGATAATCCGCAGTCTGAACTGAGGCCTGGCATTGATCTACTTGGTCAAGTAGATGAACTGTTTTTTGATATGTATGACAGATACGAACCTGTCAATGAACCTTCTCTTGATAATTGCTTTGTTTCAACGGTAAGTTTAGCATTCTTTAATAACAAAGTAATTACAAGTCTCAGATATTTTAGATGTTTATGGAAGTTTTCTTCTATGCAGAGTTATGATGCTACTACACACTTTGAGACAACTGTGACAGATGTTCTCAGTATGTACACAGCAATTACTGGAAAGGTAAGGTTCATGTCATCTCTCTTTTTACTTCCTTTTTGTGGTCAACAAAGCAGATGTATCAACTACTAATTTCTTCAATGCTGTATTTGGCCTGAGAATTCAAAACCTTCTAGTGAAGTTTGCTAGCTTGACGCTGAATGGTCAATTGTTTGTTAACCTTCTGTCTGCAATAGATGAATTGCCTCAAACAAAATTAATCCCTAACTAGACATCTCTCTCTTTATTATTGGCAGTTTGACATTACTATTTTATGTTTACTGGTCCAAAGATGGATCACACATCTTTAATTTTCTGCATTTCTGTGCCGCAGACCATTGATCTCAGTGTCGACCTGAGCGCTGCCAGCGCTGCTGAAGAATACTAGAGATTTTCCCATTAAACATTGCATTTCCTCGAGATACCATACTCCAAAGAAGAACGGCGTAAGACAGGCACTGCCTGGTGGCTTGCAAGGTTACCACAGTACTGCGATGTTTAGATCCATGCTGCAGGTGCAGACGATTAAACAGACAAACAACATGTCACCGTATTAAAAGGCAAACAGTGGATGATGGTGGTGGTTCCTTTTGTTCATTACATGATCGGATGGTTTAACTTTAAACTGTGTTCACGTTTGGTAGAACCTGCATGTTCTTCTCAGTGATGAATCGTGATCACTTTTCAGATATGCATATCAGCATTTCCGTTTCTTGGTCGCAGCTAAATTCCTCAGTAGTTAATGGGAGGGGTGACCCAAAGCACCCTAGTTCCGCTTCATGAATTCAAGATGATTTTGGGATTTTTGTATCAACTTGATGTTGTGGGCCTTTTTAAAAAAAAAAAAAAAATTAAGACACTCAAAGAAATGTTTCATATCTAATGTATACAAGGAATGAAAAGGCCACAAAAGGTGTGAATAAAACGATCTAAGTAAAATTACGTGAAAGGATCTCTTGATGTCGTCTATATATAGAGGTGAATAGGTGTTTCTGTAGTTTAATGCTCCAAAACCTAGCAACAGACATGAAGTTAACTATGTATAGAATTCGAGCACAAACCAAACTTATAGATGTGTTTGGAGATGTCCAATAATAAGTCCACAAAATACATGCGGTTACAAATATTAACAACCAATCTGAGTGAAAGGAAATATCGCAATTCAATATTAACAACCAATCAAGTGAAAGGAAATATTGCAGTTCAACATTAACAACCAATCGAGTGAAAAGAAATACTGCAATTCAAAATATAAGAGAGAAACGATTTGTTGCACGGAGGTTCATGTTCACTTAGAACCTACGCTTAGAAACGATTTGTTGCACGGAGGTTCATGTTCACTTAGAACCTACGCTTCCGTAAATGATTTGTTTCACCAAGGTTCAGTGTAACACATGCATCAAGTAGGGTGGATTGAGGCTAGTAGATTGAAGGAGGAGGAGGGAGAGAGGGAGGCGGCAGCGTAGGGGTATAGGGTAGCGGCGTGGGAGAGGAGAGAGAGCCGAGAGATTAGAATAAAGGACTTTCGCTCAATTACTTTTTGATTCAATCCGATTATAATGATCTAATATTTATAGTCCCGAGTAGACTCTAACGGAAAAATCCTTATCGAATACGGACTTTCAAGTTACCTAATATTAATTACCTAATTAATCATAATAATAATAATAAAGGTACCTTGTGGTGACGGCGGGGCGACCTGGTGGTGGTGGGCGGCTAGGGGCCGCCGCCGCTTCCTTCCGGCGGCGCCCCACGCCCCCCTCCCTAGGGCGGGCCGTGGAGCCCGCTATCTCGGCTATGTCCTCCTTAGGCCTTATTTTTATCCCAACAATCTCATAATTTGTCACCGTCCTCATCGGACGTATGACATTCAAGTTTTCACTTAGAACTTACGCTTTCGTTGATTGAGATCACGGTGAGCTACTCACAAAACTCAAGTTCATGTCGGCCACTTTCCTCTTTTTCACTAGTTGACTTTTCCCTTCTAGGGGCAAGATCATAAGCCTGTCTAGGAGGCTTTGTCTTCTGCTTTAATTTGATGAAGCTTGTCAAGTGCTTTGGTTTGCTTTCTTTTACTCTCTATCTCAAAACCATTGAATCCGACATTTTGATTTTACAACTAAAGCTCAATCTCACTCTCACCCACCGGAACATCAGCAACCCATCCAAGAGGCATGGGATAGGTATATATATACATACCATCAAAAACTAGTCATTGGAGCTCTAAAAATAGCCGTTGAACCTGCAGAGTGGAGAACTTTTGCACTTATGCATGAAATCCTACGTGTCACAAAACTTTCATGGCTTTCCAAAACAACACATCACGGGTCACCACATAAAAAATGCCATATCTTTTTACCATGAACTCTAATTTCAATGCACTTAGACTTTCTGAAAAGTTTGTTCAAACGCCTATCCATCTAGCCAAGAATAAGCCCCAAGACAATCAAGTGCTCTCATGTTAGCACTCAAGGTTTGATTAATTTGAGCATTTGAGACTTGTCTAATTATTCATGTTGGATCCATTTGAATCTTGAGGGCCACCTAGATTTGAGGGCCTAAATAGTGGCTCTATGAGAATATGTCTTGGCTCCAATGCTTAAATTTTAGTTTGGGGTTTGAATAGGATCTTGCTGGAGATGCTCTAACTACTTGGACATTGATATTTCTTATATTCCACTTTTTTACTTCTCAAACTACTCTTATGCTCTCCGCGTCTCTCTAGTATATGACTCGAGTTTATGATCGATATAGAGTCCGACTTAAAGATGTAATTGGTTGTGATCTTTGTATCTCGTACATGACCTGAACTTATAAGATCCGTGCTGATATGAGTTAGAATAAACCATATCTAGCAATAGTATGGAGTCATATTTGTATTTTGGGTTCCGTTGTAATGCATTATCATGTTTGATAGAAAAAAAAAAAAAGAAGACAAGGCCGCAAATATTTCGCGAGCCGAGGACCTGCGCGAGAAAGCGACCATCCGCATCCGGCATCCGGTTCTTCCTCCCTCTCGGGTTCCCAAACGCCAAAATCCCATTCCCACTCCCCACGCACCTCACCGTTCGCTTCCTTTCGTCAACTCCACTTCTCTTCTCCGCCGCGTCACCTCCTCTTCGCCGCCGCCGCCGCCGCCGCGTCACCGGGCAGTCAGCGATGGATGAGGAGTACGACGTCATCGTGCTAGGCACGGGGCTTAAGGAGTGCATCCTCAGCGGTCTCCTCTCCGTCGACGGCCTCAAGGTGAGCCCGCCGATCGCCCGCTCGCTTCCCCAACAGCCGCCGCTCGTACGATCCGTAGCTGCCGTGATTTCGGGTCCGCGTACAAGTCCGGTGCTTCAAGGTCGCTTGCATCACCTGAAGTGGACAGGGTCGCTGGAGCACACGAGCTCCTAGATCGGGTGCCCCAGCCTCTTTGATCTGGACGGTGCGCGCTGCGATTAGATGCATGCTTCACTTTGCTGTCGTATGCTGATCTATAGTGTTCGTCTACCTACAAAGCCCCCAGCTCCTTAAGCCCTTGGTGGATCCATAGTGGCGGACCAGCCATTGATGCAATTGAGTATAGTCTGAGCTTAGCTAGGAGTGATTCTCTAGGTCAGGACTGCAAGGGGCCGTGCTTGATCGGGAAGTGGCACTTAATCGTACTGTTTACCAGCAATTCGGTGGAAGAACATGTAATACAAATTAAAGAGAAGACTAAGGAGAGGGAGAAGGGTGGCCATTCTTGCCCAAACTAATTGTACTTCGTTGTATTGCTTGCCCGCACTTGTTGCTTTTCATAAACAATGTTTTTCAATTTCCATATTAGCCTAATAAGCGGCTTTCCCTATTTGTTGCACATACACCGGTGGTAGCATGTAGCTTGCAAAATGGCAGCGGCAATGATAGAAGTTAGGTTAGGATTTCTGGGTTTCCCAAGCCACCCTGACCTTTGGCCTCAGCTTCAAGGAGGAAGCTGGACTGTGGTTGGTATTGGTGCTGCTGTGGCAGGGACAGCAAGGATGTTGATAACCATAGGTTTGCTGCTGAGCAACTGCCGGGCAGCTGGTAGACTGGATGCTTCCTGTGGCAGCCTGGCTGTTAAGGGTTAAGGCGAGGAAGTGGCGGCGGTAACGTAGCAGAGTTGTAGGGCATGCTAGGTTGCTTTCAACTGCTGACGGTAGTGGTGGAGCCAGTGACAGTAGCCGCCTGCAGCTGGTACAGCCAGGGGTGTGGTAGATGGGTTGTGGAAGGAGGTCATCTAGAACATGGGGCTGGCAATGGAACACTGGAGATTGGGTGGTTTGTTTTGCTTCCCAACAACTCCAAGCTGCAAGTGTGGCCATGCCAGAAGTTTAGCGGGCAAAATGTTCATCACACTCTTGGCGAGCTTTTTCAGCCAAATGCACTAAAAAACAGCCAAGTAAGGTGCAGCAGACAAATGTTTCGTCACGAAACAAACAACAACCTAATCAAGCATGGCGCTAATCTTGCAGCATGCAACCTTCGGCGCGCTAATAAGTGAGCTACCAAGAGTCCAACCCAAGAAGGATGGAATTAAAAAGTCCCTTTCATGAAAGAGTGAACCTTGTCCTGTTTAGCAGGGCTCCAGCTCCAATAAATCTGTGGACTTTTTGAGCTAGGTAATAAATCTGTGAATCCGGAGCTGTGGGTACATTTAAGTTGTTCAGATGAGTTGTTTCTTTCAGTTCTAGACAAATTATAGTCTCGAGGTTCTTGATTTTAGTATACAAACTCCAGATCTGAGGTGAATGAGCTTGTATTAGAGAACTTTTAAGTGGATGTATGATGAGAATGCTGTAGGAGTCAATACATACGATTTCCAGAAGTTGCTACAACCCCCCGCAAACACCTCTCTTTTCTCAGTGCATTATGCATGTATGCATGAGTTGATTATTCTGTGCCACCTGGTCTGTAATTACTTTTGATCCTTATGCCATTTTTAGAACCTTCCTTTTGAAGCCTACATATAAGTGTAGGAAAATCACTTTTGAGTACATGGTTTCGATGATATTGTAGGTTTTGCATATGGATAGAAATGACTACTATGGAGGAGATTCCACCTCACTCAACCTTAATCAGGTAAGCAACTCCTACAACTTGTGCATCGATTTCTTGTCATAACAAGTTTGATTTATTTTGCTGGAACTTTTTGACTGACATGCTTTTCACTCTACCTTATGGAATAGCTCTGGAAGAAGTTTAGAGGGGAAGACAAGCCCCCAGCACATTTAGGTGCAAGCAGAGACTACAATGTGGACATGGTGCCAAAGGTGCAACACCAATAGCCTTTATCCTATGCAAATATGTCTTTCTAGCACCTTTATCAGGACAGCTAATATTTGCGGAAATAACTGTGAGGTGATAAATATAACACCAACCCTGTGATCATGCATTATTTAGCCTTGGCAGGAAACATTTGTAGCCTTTTGTTAATGTGATCATGCATTATTTTTAACACCAACCCTTGCAGAACTGTTTGTAGAAAGAAGTCTGTGAAGGACTCCTGCTAGATTTATGACTTATTTGTTAATAGTTTGCTTTTCTTTTTTACTATTTATACTTCCATGTACCATAATTATTATGTTTTGGTTGATTCATTGTTAAAAAAAAGACTGTTTCTGTTATCAGTTTATGATGGCAAATGGGACATTGGTTCGAACCCTCATCCACACTGACGTGACAAAGTACTTGTCATTCAAAGCTGTTGATGGGAGTTATGTTTTCAGCAAAGGGAAGGTATTCATCAGTCTATGTTCTCGTCCTGTTTTTCATCAACATTACGTTTCCTGAATTTTCTAACATCTAGTAGAGTAACATGCCTTTTCTCTGTTATTATATTCAATCAGATTTACAAGGTCCCTGCCACTGATATGGAGGCTCTGAAGTCCCCTTTGATGGGCCTATTTGAGAAGCGCAGAGCAAGGAACTTCTTTATTTATGTCCAAGATTACAATGAAGCTGATCCAAGGACACATCAAGGATTGGACCTTACTAGGGTGACAACTAGAGAACTTATAGCGTAAGCACTCTCTGCCTGTTGCAGTATTGCAGTATACTCATTCCATTGCTAGTTTTGTACCAACACTACCGCCCCCCTCCCCGCAAGACCCAACCACCACCACACCCCCCATCATACACAAAAAAAGAAGAATAACACACTTGTAAACCTGGATAACACAGCCTATTTTCATCCGCTAATGGAATCCCCGTTGGAGATTGGGTATCAGGGCCCCGTTGCCTTCTCTATGTATTAGAGTGTCTCACCAATATGATTCTTAGTGTGAATATTCAATACACTGCAGACATTGCTTGGTGTTGCATCTTACCTATGAACTAAATTCGTTATAGTTAGTATCTAGATTTTTCCTAGTGCATTCTTGCTACATTCAAGGTTGTGCTCCTACAAGATCCATTGTGAACATTGCTGGCTCGCAGATTATACATGGATACCATTTTATTCCGTATGTTGTGCAAAGATGTTTCTTTTGCATGTTGCTCTTATGTTTGTCTAAACTTCAATCTATGCATGTTCCAATCCCCTTAATGTGTTCATGACATGTGGGTCCATGATCCGCATGTCAGTGAAATATTTTAGGATTGCAAATTTTGCACTGGCAAATAACTAACCTCTTTCTGCACAAAGGTAACTCTATGTTCCATGTGTATTTCAGAAAATATGGTTTAAGTGATGATACAGTGGATTTCATTGGACATGCACTTGCTCTTCATAGAGATGATCGTTATCTTGATGAACCGGCACTTGATACAGTGAAAAGGATGAAAGTAAGTCTTGACCAAAGCTGCTTCCCAGTTGTTGCCAGCGATAACTTGTGTGCTTCCTAATGGTTTGAATATGTTTCCTTTATATAGTGCACTTTTATTTACCTATGTGTGCTTTTAGCTATATGCAGAGTCTCTTGCACGCTTTCAAGGAGGCTCGCCATATATCTATCCACTATATGGGCTGGGTGAGCTACCACAGGTCAGTCAAAGTCGAATCTGTTAATACAATACTTCTCGATTGGGCATCACGTTCCTCATTGATGATACAGTGCTTGTTTTGGGCTACAGGGTTTTGCACGACTGAGTGCTGTTTATGGTGGTACCTACATGTTAAACAAGCCAGAGTGCAAGGTCTTCTTTTTCACCTCTCTTCACATAATTTGATGACAAGAAAATGTGCTCCTTGTTACCTGTGTTGCCTCATTTTATAGGTTGAATTTGATATGGAGGGGAAAGTGTGTGGTGTCACATCTGAAGGTGAAACTGCAAAGTGCAAGAAGGTGGTCTGTGATCCTTCGTATTTACCAAACAAGGTGAATACTCTCTATATCCAGATTTTTAAGGGCTCTGTCATTTTGGTGCCAAATACTTATATTTTGCTAGATCTCAAGCTATTTTACTGAACTTCTGTTTTTTCCCCATCTTGAGAAGGTATTTGTTATTATATGGCCTTCTGGTGTTTTTGCTAAAGTCTTCTTTTTTCTCATTTTTTTACAGGTTAGGAAGATCGGTAGAGTTGTACGTGCAATTGCTATCATGAGCCACCCAATCCCTAATACAAATGAGTCCCACTCGGTTCAAATTATTTTGCCTCAGAAACAACTTGGACGCAGATCAGACATGTGAGGCCTTCTCTCATGCTGAAATAGTTTTAATTTCATGAATGACTAGATTTACTTAAACACTTTTATCGAGCCAATCACTATGCTTGATACAATTCTGATATTTGTGTCCATATCCTCTTTTCAGGTATGTTTTCTGTTGCTCATACACGCACAATGTTGCGCCAAGAGGGAAGTTCATTGCATTTGTGTCTGCAGAAGCAGAGACTGATAATCCCCAGTCTGAGCTAAAGCCTGGAATTGATCTACTTGGTCCTGTAGATGAGATATTCTATGATCTTTATGACAGATATGAACCAGTGAATGAACCATCTCTTGATAATTGTTTTGTCTCGACGGTAAGATGTGCAGTATATGTTAATAGAACGAACATCTGACTTCACTGTTTAAATGTTCTACTAAATCTTTATGTCTGTTTCACCGTGCAGAGCTATGATGCCACCACTCATTTTGAGACAACTGTAACAGATGTTCTGAACATGTATACAATGATCACTGGAAAGGTAACATGGACTTCATCTGTATTTTTTATGATTGGAGTGATGTAGCTTGCACCAGCAGAGTCTGGTAGTGTACTGTGCTAAAATGTTGGTCAAACCTAAGTCCAGTTAAAAGAAGACTTGTGAATCTGTGATATTTTTATTGACTAGTTATAATTAACTGAACATTGTTTAATCATGAATTGAAGCACACCTTATTTTGAGTGGACTAGATACCTAGAGTTGGAACTGTGTGTTCCCCACTTCCACTATTTATATTTGCTAACAGAAAAAAGTCTCCTATGCTGTAATTTCAAGATTTAACAAAAAAAAAAAAAAATCTCCTATGCTGTAATTTCAAGATTTTGATGAATCTAGTTCCTCGATCTACTACTTTATGTGTGGCAAATATGGATCAAACATGTGCCTAACTCTGATCTCATTGCAGACTGTGGACCTTAGTGTCGATCTGAGTGCTGCTAGCGCTGCTGAAGAATACTGATTTCAGTCATAATGTTATGTTTGTCAAAAGATCACATCATCGGGGACAGTACATGGAAACTTTAATGAATGGCTGGTATGAGTTTGTCGCAGTTCAGATTATATCATGCCCCGTCTACTGTTCTGCGAAATGTCTACTGGGTATTTGTTGCTGGCAGAATTATGCACAATATTGACTCAAGTTGATGGACGGTGGTGGTTCTATTATTATTTACTAGTTGATCGAATGGTGTAAAACGTTATACAGTGACCAACATGGTTGTGTGATGTATCATAACTGTTCAGTAAATTTGGGTTCTTTGACTGTCGAGTTCTGCTTGATGCTATTGAGCGCTGCCTGAGCTGCTTGTTCTACTGTGAATGATCCAAGTTTGTCACCCATCGAGTTCTTCAAAGATTTTTTTAGGGACGAATGCCAAATATCTGGTCCGATGTGTCAGAACATGACCTTTGGCTCTTGTGATGATGGGTATGGTTTGCCAATTTATGCGATTTTTTGGCAGGTGGAGTCTGGCGATTGAATTTTGTGGTACATAATATTGTGTTGAAAGGATTGGGTCTTGTTGAATTTCATTTCTTGTTTAGACCAGTTTAGTTAAGACTAAAAGTTCTGGTGCTGGTGGTGCCAGTGTCATCGCAATCAAAAGGCCGTCTTGTGTCGGGTGAGCTGCAGGCCTGCAGCTGCGTGGAAAATGATTGCCAGTGTCATCGCAATCAAAAGGCCGTCTTCTTGTTCTTGTCTTGCCTCCATGGTAGATTGCGAAAGACAAGCGAAGTACTCGTATCATGAAAGTTACCAGCCACAGCATTTGTACCATAGGTTTTGCGGAGTCACTGTAATGGCCAGATATTGTAAATATATCAGCTGTCTTTTCTGGATGCCATGAGTGATGCTACCTGCAAAGACGCTAGTACGATAAAGAGAAAATCAACCTAGGAAGAACAACTAGTTCTTTTAATTAATCATTCAGAATAAGAAAAGCAGACATCAGATTTCTGAATTGATGAGAACTGGAAACTAAATGGTCGGATGTATAACTTCATTTCTCACCCAATAAGATGATAGATGAGCTAGGCTCACACTCACATTCTAGAGTACATATGTTTTGGCAGGATGATGCATTGTGGCAGAATTTTGTGGCCGTAATGAAACGACATTGAGAGTTTTGGTTCTTGCTGAATTTGTGTGGCAATTGTGGTATGATGTTGGAAGATTTGGTTCTTGTTGATAATGAATTTCGTTTCTACCTTACCCGAGCTTGGTCTCATGCTCTCATCGTATTACGAACTACAAAGATACACGGTTCTCTTGTGTTCGAGAAAAACAAAAGCTTGGTCTCATCGTAACCAGAGGCGCTGTTGCTGTAATGCTGTTGTTGTCTGCCTAGTGCGAGAATCTGAGCGCTATCGTGCTACTTGCAGAACCAGAGGCCAGGGCGAGACCCATTCTTATCTTTACCTCCGCGTGGTCATTGTCAGTTGTCACACTGCAAAAGGTAATGCTGCGGCGTTGTCGAGTTCAGGGTCTTGTGAGATTGGTCATAGTGTAAATTGGAGGATCATGTCATGTCAAGCCATGTCATATAAAAGAGAATGGAGGAAGTAATTTTTATTATGCAGTAAAAAGCTACTCCCTTCGTCCTGCGTTGACTGTCATCGGGAGTAACATTTTCATTGTCTTTATTCGCACGGCCTAACAAGTATCTGGACAAAGATGTTGTCCACGTTCATAGAAATCATCGATGAACGTGCAGAGAAGCTATAATGACAATCTTTACGGTATAGAGGGAGTATGCATCTAGTAAAACCAAAACATCTTATATAACTTGACACCTAGGGACGGAGGGAGTATACCAATATATACCATAATATTAATACCAGCACTAGTGTTTTACGGCTGCAGGGAGTGAAGCTATCTGCAAAAACTATAGCTCGTCTTGTCTTTGCTTTATACAGCTTGCTTTATACCGCAGAAAAAGCACACATGATACAAAGCCATTGCTGTAGACGAAACATGTTATTACTACTATCGCTTTCTCTCTGTTTGCAACTGCTGCCTCATTGTCCAACCCCAGCTACCCGCTAGCCTCACCATTCCAATCCCTCCTAGGCCGCATCTTCGCCGTGCCTGGGTTCTGCCGTCGGAGAGCCGCCCTCCTTGAACCCGGATCTTTTCTTGGCCTTCTCTGCCCAGCCCAGGACGCCGTGCTGCACATGCTCGTTGAAGATCTCCATCTTGTAGTAGCTCCCCATCTTTGAGCACAGCACAGAGGGAGACCAGACCATCAATCAGTGTTTGAAGGATACTGTAAACGGATATATCGAGACGAAAACTGCCAACGAACGCACCTGGGTTACAATTGCATAAAGAGGCAGTGTGCTGTAGCTGCAGAGAAGCTGAATGACGACCCTGCAGGCACATACAACAATGGATGCAGGAGTCAGAATGAAGAACATGCTCATGTACATGTACAGCTGCCATTTGAATTGCTGTGAGATTTACAGGCCATGCGAATTACCCGAGGACGAGCCTGGGCACCAGGAAACGGATGTTGTCCATGAAGCAGGACTCGAATCCATAGGTCATCTTCAAAATTCAAAGGAAAGATGGCAGCGGTTACATTACATAATGTCACTGCATTCATTCATGGGAGCACACTTCAGAATCAGAAATGCATGTTGTGCCAGCCAGTGTTACCAGTATCCAAAAGAAGAAGGCGAGCTCAAACGCGTTCTGAAAGAGGATGAAGTGGATGAGGTGCAGGATGATCCGCGGCCGCCCGAACCAGAAGTGCTGGTCTGATGGCGTCACGACCAAATCGCCCTGGATCGCCGTATGCTTCCCGGCTACGTCGTAGGCTAACTGAGATATCACGTGCTCCAGCTTTGTGCCAACAGCTAACAGAAGCTGCAACAAGTAATTGAACGCACTTAAGCACCTAATCCCTGAATGCTTATAAATTCAGAACTTCAAAGTCTGCACTTACAACAAGGGGAAGGAAAGCCATCCAAAAGTATGTGTGCCAACCTGCAGATTAACAAAGTGAACCGAGAGTAGTTTGAGAAGCTTCAATACTGAAATATTGCTACAGGACCTAGCTGCCCGTTAAAAAGGACAAACTAGTTCCGGGGAAGAATTTACACTAACAGAATAAAATTATAAAGTAGTTTTTTTTTTTTAACAAATGTTGAAACAACGGTTTACCATTGACATTGAGCAACAGAAATATCACCACGAAGATCCACAAGCACCAGCTAAAAGGCGACACAAAGAGCATGGTTAAGTTTATTTGTGAGGCAAATTCCCCTCAAAATTGAAAATAATACAGAGCAGCATTTGAATTATTACCTTGTACCAACTATTTTTTTGAAATCAGACTCTAAAACCCTCACCATGTATTTGTGGAAATCGAAGTTTGGGTTTCCACGACAGTGAGTCTGCAATCCAGAAAAATGCAAGTTTACATATAAAGAAAATAACAGAACATTATAGTGATATTGTAGTGCTTACCATGATAAAACCAAGACGCATTGCAGCGTAGTCTGATTTAGCTACTGAACCATAGAACTGCTTACGAAATGAATGCTGATTGGGAAAAAGCAAGAGGAAAGGGCATCAGTTCACCAATAGAATATTATGTGTGAGGGTTAATTCATTAATACCAACTGATTGCTTTCAGTAATAACCCAAGAAAAAGCATAATTAAGTAATCGCTACCATAGGTGCCAAAAAAAATGTGCATGCCAAATTGAAAACTTAGCTAATACTCGCTCCTGTGAAACAAGAGAGTCATTTTGGAAATTAACGTGGTCTCCAAAACATAGCTCTGATTCTGTTGTGATATTTAACAGAACATAAAAGGTACCTTTTAAGCAATATCCCATCATCTAATTTTCAAATGTCTAATATCAGTGTTTAAGATGCTATTGATGACCAAACATCCTATATAGTTTGACGGCTTTTGTATGAAAAATGTATGCTATAGTTTGAAACGTCAATGTTTCCTACAGAGGGAGTGGAGTTAACATAATCTTGCAATATACAAGCCATATACACAACGTCAAAATACACCTTACCAGCCAACACAACGTCTTGGAATCTGTGCCAATACCCTTGTAACGTTCTCTGATAAATGAAACTTGATGCATAGGTAACACCTTCTTGGGTCCTGCATTTTCATATGTAGGATCTCATCAATCCTATCAACAAACAGAGTCTGTCTCTTGCGACGAAAACAAACAATAACTGTTTCTCTTTCTTGTGACTTGTGAAGAAAATAGTCAGATCATAAACCAGTGTCTGTCATTGCACTAAAATATGAGCAACAAGCTGGGTCCTGATACCGTTTACTGCAGCGTTTTTCTGAATTTCCTCCTCCCACTTTTTCCATTTGTGTATCTGAGTAAAAAAGAACAGTAAGAAGCAGCCAGCAGAAGCAACAGGAGTTACACAGTTTATTAACTGCATCCAACTCTTCTGCAGGGTTATGTCATGAGCAGCTTAATTACCTTTGCACCACCTAAAAGCATAGTCGAAGCACAGAAAAATACATGCGAGACAGCCAGCACAAATATGAAGATGTGCAGCTGATGCAAGGCTTCTTCAGACAGCAGTGGAACTTTCCCCTGTCAAGACAAATTTGCATACCATAAGATATCTTGAAAAAGAAACATCAATAATGTCTTGTACTCCCTCCATTCCAAATTATACGTCACTTTGACTTTTTGTTACATCTATTTTACTAAGTATCAAAAGTCAAAGCGACTTATAAACGGACGGAGTACAAATTAGAATCTATGAACAACATGCTGATTATTCAGTCAGTTCACCTCCTTTTCGCACAGCCCGGCCTCGTCCCCAGCCTCGTTGAGCATCCGTGCCCTACTGATCCCACCGAGGATATCGCCGGCGGCGACAAGACGCGCCGCCATGGCGGCCGCCGCAGGTGGTGCCTCGTCGTCGTGCCCCGGTGGTCTTTGGCACGGCAGCATGTAGTCTGTCCAGCTGGGAGGAATGCATGTCCTCTGGATCGTCTCCTGCAGCACCGTCAGCAACAGGGAGATGAACCCCAGAAGCATCAGCTCTGCAATAATACACACCAACACACAGAAGAGCTGATGAAATCAATTTTTTTTTTTAAAAAAAAAAAGCTGATGAAATCATTGAAGACGCACGTACGTCTCTGAGTAGAAGAACAAGTAAAGAAAAAAAATTCAGTTACCTTCTTTGACCTTGAGGAGCGCCTCGTAGAGCGGCCTCTGATGGTTCTTCTTGAGCGTCTGCATGCATGCCGTGCCGGCCCAAGAACACCAGAGTTAGTGAAGCTCTCAAGCTCATCAGCAATTCAGCATCATGTAACGGTGGTAGGACTACTAGTTTGTATTACGCATATGAGATGGTATCTAGATACAAATTGGGGTGGAATTGGTGGTCGCCGGCCAATTCCTCGAGCCGCAGCTCGCCGCCAGTTTCCGACGCCAACCAAGACGAAAACCAAAGTCACACGACTCCTCTCCCTTTATCTGTTACAGCGGTCATCGACCGAGAGCATCCCGACGCAGCGGGTGAGGGAATTCACTTCTTCCAGTCTGGGCCGTCATATTTGGAGTTGGGCCTTCTTGCCCGCTTGGAAGTCTTCTTACTGGCTGGGCCGTTGGTAGAACGTACCGTAACACATCACCGTCAGAGCTCCGTAGCAGCTAGCAGCTGAAGAGCAAGCAAGAGCTCCAGCTTCGCCTACGGCCTATATATATATACGCGCGTACCTTGCCGAGGTGATGGAGGCCTCGCTCGGCGGCGAGGGAGATGAGCACGAGGATGGAGCAGACCGCCGCCACAATCCACGTCGGCGTGAACTGCAGCGCCGCCGCCTCGCCGGCCTCCGCCATTGTCCGTCCGTCCGGCCGTCCACCTCCACCTGTTCTCCACCCTGCTCTCCTAGCTGAATTGGTTGCCAGTCCAGGATCGCGCGCTCGGCGCACCTGCTGTGTTTCCCTGGTTTCGTCTTATGCCGTCCGTCGAAACGCCACCGGACGCACGTGGTGCCGTGACGGGAAGACGACAGTGGGGCCCACTCCCCCAGGAGCGAAGAGCTTTCAGGTGGGCCCGGGGATACGAGATCGGTGGACGGCAGGTCACTAGAGCGGGGAGCCGTTGTCTCGGAGCATTAAACGGTGGTGGATGCAGCTTCGTAGCATGGCCACATAACCCGAGAAACAAAATTCTATCCGAAATTCCAAATTTAATTTAAATTTTCTTTTTTACTGATAAAAGCAGATGAGTCATGGATCTCTCCATCAACTTTCATAAATCCACTTTCATCCCCTTGAAACATCGATGTCAATGATGTCCTAGTTACAAAATGCCAAACCAAACACTGCACTAGTGAGAATGACGAAGACCAAAGCTCGAGGACACTTAAGATCGTACATATATAAAGTGGTACCATAACCTAAGAACAACAAAAAATAAAGCCAAACTTTAGACCTATGTTTTTTCATGGAATAGATGAGTCAACCTATAAACTAAGGAGTGTTACTTAAGCCACATAACCAACTCAACTAGAGACTCTTTCACAAAAAAATAAGAAAAAACAAAGCCTCTAACGTTAACATAAGGCATATAAAATAGTTACTAAACAGCCAGGGGAAACAATCCTTTCTGCTCATCCTATGGAGACTCTTGAATGCTCAGAATGGATTGATTTTTTTTGGTGTTCTACGAGTTGTTAGAGATTCAAATCTTAGGATGTGCAGGTATAAACTGGATAAAACATCTTTCTGACTTGGCGTGATTATATTTCCTCCTGTTATAACTCTACTAACTGATCTACTCTCTCCTCTGTTCTTCCACCTGCTAGGCCTTGGTTTTGTTCATTTCGTTCAATGAAATAATTAAGTAGGTGGAGCTTTTTTGCTCTCTCCAATTGATCGGAAAATATAACAAACAACATAAGGTTGATTTTGATAAACCATCATGTGATGTACACACTTTCTTTATGTGCACCTATTTATAAAAAATACATATATGTATATGACACTGAAGATCATGTCGATGTACAAAGAAATTTATATTAGAACTGGAGGGAGTAGTGCAGATATTTAGAAATATCTATGAAAATGAGTGTTCGTAATTTGTTAAAGCGTGTGGCAGCTAGTTTCCACAATTCCACCTGATATTTAGCCTAAAATAAACTTGCCCAAGACAATGTGTGGGTGTGAACACACAAACCTATATCTTTTAGGTACTTGTACTTTTTTTTTTTTTTTTTTTTGAGATTACACAGTATGTACATGTGCATATGTATGGATGTGCTGTCAGATAGATGCATATCATAAGATCATCACAATTTGCAACTGTGATAGCTAGGATATATCATAGATGGTCGATAGATTGCTAGTCGCATAGATTGAATATGAAAGTAGTGGATGGAAATGCATACAAGGCAATATTCTCCTCATCCTTTTTTTTCGAGTTTTGAGGGAATGGGGTTTATATTAAAACTCAGCATAGTGCATCTCCAAATTACAAATGAAAAAAAAATCTAAACTAACAAATATATAATATTCTATTTAGATTCTTCCATCGTCTTCTTGTCTAATGGCTTTTCTCAAACATCAGAGCCAAAGTGTAGTCCTTATGCTAAATCCGGCGATCAACTGCATACTACAAGATCCAATGCTTTGGAACCGGTCCAGAACTAGTCCAAAATGCGTCTAAATCCATGAAAGAATATTGACGGTTGCATCGTCGGGTACAACACAATATAGATACATCACCTCTAAACTTTGATTTCCTCTCCGCAACCATCGACAAAAAGATCGATGACCCCAAAAGCACCCCTCCCCTTGCATAAGGACACAAATTAGCCGCCCGCTGATGAAATAACACTTGTAGTGGTGATCTCATCATGGCAATCACCAAAGTCATCGTAGGAAACACGATCTCGACTAAAAATATCTGATTGCTCTGAAAGATTTATTTGAACTAAACCCTAAACAACATATATATGAAACTGCAGGAAAAAGGATAGGTCCCCTTCCTTTTGACCCCGGCAGATGCATCGAAAAGGAAGGAGAGGGGCCCTAGGTACGATGGTGGTAATGGGGATATCAAGGAAGAGTTGCGGCATGTGGTATCTTTGTGGCGGCAGCTGCGTGTCCTACCACCTCGCTTTGCTCTCTAGTCGCATCTCACAAGTCACATGTAGAAGGAGTAATAGATGGTTCTTCAAAAAAAAGGAGTAAAAAAAAAAAAAACCATATTCTCCTTATCCTTTGGATTTATTATAGACTGATTGACACGCACAACAACAACAGGATTCATTGATGCTACATCGACATGTTTTTTAGCAATGCTACGTATTATATTTATGAAGAAATACGTTACAAGGAAGTTCAAAAAAAAAAAAAAAAGAAATACGTTACAAGGGTCAGGCCTAGGATATGCAGATTGTGTAATCAAATTTCAAATAGTATTGTTATTTATGGCCTAAATCCTTATATGAGCTTCGTGATATTATTATGGCAAACTAAGACACTTCGCGGCTGCTGCGACGGTAAAAATGATGGCATATGAGCCTGTTACATCACCACAACACGGGCACCCTACTGTTACATCACCACAACACGGGCACCATGCTATTCCATCACTCGATTACTCTATATTTTCAACGACCTTAACATCCTCTCCAGCCTTTGCCATTTCAATCTTAACAGAGGGTCCTGCCAAATCGGCATTGTTCATCGAATCCTTCTTGCTAGCAGCTCCTTTGAACCCCTTCCTTATCGTCTTGACCTTCTCCGCCCAGACCAAGACGCCCTTCTGCACATGCTTGTTGAAGATCTCCTTCTTATAGCAGCTCCCCATCTGTGTGCAAAAGGGAGTAAAACGTTTAGTCATCGGAGTAGGAGTTTTGAGAATAATAGTCTTTATAAATAATCCATAGCTGAAGTCTGAACACTGATGCACCTGGGTTACAATTGCATACAGAGGCAGGGTGATGTAGCTACAGAGAAGCTGAATGACAGCCCTGCAAGTACAAGGCATGGATGCAAGTGTCAAGAGAACATATTGAGACTTGCATTTTCCCTTCGGCACAAATGGACAATAAGTTCCTTCAAAAAAAAACAAATGGACAATAAACTGGAGGAATTTGAAACGATTAAAATACCCCATGACAAGCCTCGGCACGATAAAACGAACATGTTCCATGATGCATGAGTTGAATCCGTAAGTTGTCTAGAAACATTAAGGAGGGTCAACAATGTTGTTTTTGATGAGTTATCACATCTCTGTGCGCTTTAAAAATGATGCATAAAATAGTAAAATACTTACCAGTATCCAGAAGAAAAAAGCAATCTCAAATGAATTCTGAAAGAGGATGAAGTGGATCAAGTAAAGCACAATCTTAGGCTTGCTGAACCAGAAGTGGTTATCTGATGGTTTTACGATCACATCGCCCTCGATAGCTGCGTGCTTCTTAGCTACATCATGGACTAACTGAGCTATGATGTGCTCCAGCTTAGTGCCAACAGCTAACAGAAGCTGCAAGAAGTAAGGAGCCATCTAGTAAGCACCTAATAGTAACTAGGTACACAGTGATCAAGAATCAATAGTTAAGCGTATTGTTTAGAGTATATGCAATGCTCAGCCTACAATTAAAGCAAATTATTCACTTCATCAGGACTTTGAGAAAATCAGTACACGTAAAAGGGTATCAGGTTTATTTGGCCTGTAAAGGCCAAGCTAAAATGGCGAACATCAAACAACTATGACATATGTTTCCAATGCAAGAGTTTATGGGTCCTTTTTAGCGATCTTCATAATTTAGACATTACAATAGCTGGAAAAAATATGGACCTTGCATCAATACAGACTAGATCAGACTGTGCTAACATATGAAGTACCCTTGTGAAAGTACCGAGAAATACCAAAATGATGGAGATGGTATAAAAATAGGTAGGACCAGTACCAAAATAGGTGGATCAGTTCTGAATTTTTGTCTATTTTTTGAGATATAAGAATAAATTTGTAATTCCAATAATGTCTTCACCGAATCAGGGATAGGCAAAAGGGATAATTGGTTCAGCATTGAAGGATCGCAATCGAGCATTCACAAGTGGAACTTTAAAACAACAGATGTATGCACTTTTTTCAAACACGCAGGAGACCTGCATATGTCATTGTATAAAGAAAGGAGAAAAATATAAGCACTTACAAAAAGGGGAAGGAAAGAAATCCAAAAGTATATGTGCCAACCTGTGGATTAATGGAGGTATATTGTTCTTAGAAGCCTAATACATACTGAAATATTACAACAATATCTAGCTGTCAGTTGAATAGGACAAATTAACTCGTCCTGCTCAATGACAACATAGGAAAATTGAAATAATAATGATATTTTGTGTTAAAAAAGGATGGATAAGTTTTACCGTTAACATTCAGCAACAAAAATATCACCACGAAGATCCACAAGTACCAGCTAAAAAAGGAATAGTGATTATTCAGGTGCATCAACTTTAAAAGGAATATATTGACATGTGTACCACTCTTTGGATTACCTTATGCCTACTACTTTCCTAAAATCGGCCTCTAAAACCCTTATCATGTATCCATGGAAATAAAATTTTGGGTTTCCAGGGCAGTGCGTCTGCAATGAGGGGAAAACCAATGTTTAGAAGCCAGGAAGCAACACAATATTAGCCTATCAGTTGGGCAGATGCTTACCATGATAAAACCAAGACGCATTGTGGTATAATCTGATTTAGATACAGATCTATAAAACTGCTTAACAAAAGAATGCTGAAAAGAAAGGAAAGTGAAGGCTAATAAGTTCTCCAATAGTCTTTTGTAAGTTCACCAATGGTAACAGAAAGCAATTACCACAAGATAAAAAGAATATATATGCAAACTTGACCAATAAACGAAGTTATGCAACATAAGATAGAAGATAAAAGAAGACATGAAATGCATTACTTACCAGCCAACTCAATATTATATAATCTTTACCAATGCCCTTAAAAGGTTTCTTGATAAATTCGTCACTGTGTACATGGGTTACGTTCTTAGACCCTGAAATTTCAGTCCACTTTATATTTTAACAAAAATAGAAGTAACTCTTCTTTTGTGAGCAAATAAACATATCATAAAGAACATCTTTTTTTATCAAACCAAATAGAATAGCAACTGATTATATTAAAAAGAAGATCAAACGAGACTGGATAATGAAAAAAACAAAGGAGGCACAACAGGGCAACTGGCAACATGATTCCACTAACAACTAAAAACAGCAACTCCACCAAAGGGCACGGCCTGGATTAAGACATCAACATGGCCCAAACAACATTTACTAGGGAGGATATTTATTATCCTTATGGAAGTACCAAGAGACGTACTGCTAATTATAACTAGGGAGGCACCAACACCAAAATGTCCTGTAGTAACTAGCACCGGAAATCAGTACCGCATATACTAAATTTTGGTACCTCCCGTATTATAGTTTTGGTACCTTTTCAAAGACTGTAAAA
This sequence comes from Chrysopogon serrulatus, assembly GCA_015844335.1. Classification (NCBI taxonomy): domain Eukaryota; kingdom Viridiplantae; phylum Streptophyta; class Magnoliopsida; order Poales; family Poaceae; genus Chrysopogon; species Chrysopogon serrulatus. The sequence continues at coordinate 23,851 of JADLZL010003858.1, forward strand.
GACCACGAAAACGAACAAGTTCCTTAAATTGATTTGCAGTCGCACAAGAAGAGACTAAAGACTAGTTCAAATGCAAGTGTGGCACCGCAATAAAACATATGAGTAACAAGCTAGATCCTGATACCATTTTCAGCAACACCTTTCTGAATTTCATTCTCCCACTGTTTCCAACGGTGTATCTGAGTAATAAAATACAATAAGAAAAAGACAGTAAAAGTAGAAAAAGTTCGGCTGCTAAAATGCAAGGCATGCCACAAGCTGCATACCTGCGCACTTCCTAAAAGCATAGTTGTGACGCTGAAAATAACATGTGTGATTGCCATAACAAATATGAAAATGTGCAGCTGATGTAAGGCTTCAAGGGACAGAAGTGGAACTTTTCCCTGTAAAAAAACAAACAGCACGACTTAGACATTTCTATTAAAATTGGAAGTTTTAACCAATCATGTGCCCATTTGATTTTAGAAACTATAGCACTGTAACAATTAGTTCAAAATGTGGCACGGACCCATCCCCCTCTCTCCTCAAGTGCCCCAACGGGCGACTCGAGGCGGCTTGCCGTCGCCGCTCCAGAGCCCAACCTCCTCTCTAGCCGCCATTGCCGCCCTCCGGCGTGCAGCGGTGGTGGCCCCAAACCTGATCTCACGCTGGAGCAAGCATTTCGGGTAGGTTGCGTCGGCCGGTGGTCTCTCTTGGGCAGCCTGTGTGCAGCTACTCGGCGGCTGGCCAGGGTCGACACATATATAGCCAATCTACAGCATGGGTGTCCCATGTCGACCAGATGGCCAGTGGGCAGGGCCATGGCTGACCTCCACTCATTAGTGGCCGAGGCCAGAGAGGCAATGGCCGGCCGGAGGTGAACCTACAAGATATGCGATGGCCATGGGCAAATCTGGTGGCTAACGGGCTGTCTGGCCTCCCCATCGTCAAATCTGCGATGGCATGCTAGAATCTTGTGCTAGCGTCGGCCAGCACCTGCCGAGCCATGGTTGGAGTTGTCCCTGAGCCTGTTCACGGTGGTGGCATCCTGCCTCCTCCAATTGGACAGTGGGTAGGGCCATGGCCTACATCTAATCCCTGTTATCCGGGCCAGAACAACAGAGCCAGCTGGGGCCCACACCTCATGGTGCCCGGTGGTGGGAGGCCCGACTGCTTTGCTCCTAGCCGGCGCGCGACGGCCGGCAGCCGGGGATGCTAGTAGCTGAAGGCATAATGCCTCCCTTCTATGGATACTTTCAGCGTGTGTGTGCTTCAACCTTGTCTTCACCTTGGTTTGTCTTGCATGATTGGTTTCGCCATTGTCGATTGGTTCTTCACTACAGATGGATTGCCACTATCAAAAGACCTATTCATGTGCTTTGTCGCGACCACTCTTCTTCGATGGAAGCTTTGCCACTATCATTGCTCGGGTAGATACTTTGCTGCCGAGGTTGCTTGGGGCGCCCCCCCTCTCATGCTAGTAGCTGAAGGCATAATGCCTCTCTTCTACGGATACTTTCTCATGTTCACTCTAGCAGATACTCTACTGTTGTGATGCTCGGACGGATACTTTGCTACTGTAGTCTCATCTTTTTTGGTAGATGCTTTGCCACCGCGGCTTCACCTCTTGTGCTAGCAGCCTTGCATTGATGTTGTTTTTTTTTTTTTTTTTGCATGTTCGATAGGTAGGTTTCTGGTGGAGGGTCCTCCTTACCATCTTTCTTTTTGTTCTGTTGTCGTTTCAGTTCTTAAATACTTCCTCTGTGGTTCTATGACCTGTGTTGTGGAAGCCATTTTTCTAGGACCACCTTTTCTTAATGAAATACACGTGAAGTTGTGTTCTAAAAAAATGTCTAAATAAAATCCCAATCTAATATATTAATTGATAGAATTTTTACTAGAGAAAAGGCATCATGTCAGTTCTCCCTTTTTCTGTCTATGGTGCTAACTACGACCAAGTCTTATGTCCCTGTCTCGCCAACTGTTCCATCTTAAAAGTCAGCCCAACGCAATTGACATCAGAAAGTGGCATCATCACATTCTAAGACTGAAAAAAAAAATCATCGTGTTTAGTTAGTCTAGCCAACACGTGGCATTCCAGCTACGGAAGTCCAACAAATTAGTTGGTGTACGCAAGTTAAAACCATCTCTTAATAAATTTCATCTAACTGACCACCATGGCTCAAAAAAATGTAATGGACAAAAATATTTATTCCAAAATTCTAATTCCAGAGTCTGATCACCTTACTATGGCAGTGCTCAGCCCCAGCAACGGCGCCTTCACTCAGCAGTCGCCTAGCGATCCTTCCAAGGGTAGTCCCGACAGCAACGAAATGCTCCTTGGTGGCGGCGGCCTCACCAGCCTTCTCATCTGCTGGTTTCTTGCATGGCAGCATGTTGAATGTCCAGCCTTCAGGGATGCATGTCTTCTGGATCATCCCCTGGAACACCGTCAACAGCAGGGAGATGAACCCCAGAAGCATCAACTCTGCATCACACAGAGTCAGAGACAAAGAGCTAAGGTTTGTGCGGTAAACATCATCATCTTATCCGAAAGCACAGAGAAAATGAAAGGAAGCTTAAGTGCATCTCCAGGTTCCTTCTTCTTTCTTGGAAATTTTTATCATCCCGCTTTATCTATACTATGTCATTATCTAATTATCTCGAAGCCAAAAACAAGGAGGAGAAATGGAGGCACCTTCTTTGACCTTGAGCAGCGCCTCGAAGAGCGGCTTCTGGTTCTTCTTCTTGAGCGTCTGCAGGACACGACAGGCCGGTCGGTCACCCAGATATATTAGCGCCGGCCATGGACGTCATTAATTAGGAGATCGAGTATAAAATAAACCATATCGAACAGAACGGCTGAGTGAATCCAGGAATAAAGGAGCTAGCTAGAGCATGCATGCTTACCTTGCCGAGGTAGTGGAGGCCTCGCTCGGCCATGAGCGAGAGGAGCACGATGATGGAGCAGACCGCTGCGACGATCCACGTCGGTGTGAACTCCAGCGCCGTCGCCTCGTTCTCCTCGGCCGCCATTCGTTCGGCTCCCGTCCGGCCTCCCCTGCTGCTGCAGAGAAAGCGTCGGCTCGCGAGTCGCGTCTCCTACTTGAACCGTCTCGCCGCTCCCGGAAGGAAACGCGCAGCAGACTCAAGGGCTGTGTTGCAGCTGTTGTACCTCTATATGTGTATATACTGGGTGAATACCCCGCGTATTGTTGCCGCAGTTTAGAAAGCGATATCTCACGAATGACAAATGAATTAATCATGCAAGACATTGTTCCAGAGTTCCGTGGCAATGAAATTTTGAATGCTATTATAAACTTTCACAGAAGTGAAATAAAACCTTATAGTATTACAGGTGAATTCTTCCACCCAACAAAGTAGTATATAATTACATATACATGGAGACCAATGTCGTCAGTTATGTCCTAGGGAACAAAAGTATGGCTTAAGCTAATTATATAAAACTGAAATAATGTCCCAATAGGATTGATACGAACAAAGTAAAAACAACACTAACTTTTGAAAACTCTTACAATTTTATCCATCGTAAATACATACCCGTTGTAACGGGAACACATAATATCACGAGAGCATATGTATGAGCATTTCATACAAGAAAACATAACCGAACTGTTAGGCAAAGGGGATCGGATATGGGCGGGCATTTGAAATGTCTCGGTTAATATCTAGAATAAACTAAGGTGATCATATTTATTAACCGAGGCAGTTACAATCAACTAACTCACAAAATCGATTTACAGAGACATTTAAAAATAATCACCTCCAAAAATCCATTAAGCGAGGCACAAAAAATACCCCTATTTTTAGAGCTTATAAGGCCCACTTATAACTTCCAGTCCCTCAGCTCATTTTCGACGAAGGTTTAATCAAAAAAAATGGTTCGAGCCTTGAAAAAAAAAAAATTTATTTGCGTTTATCCATCTCAGTTCATTTTAAAGCCCGGTTTATAAACGCTAAGCACTTTAGCCTTAGCTCACTATTTAAAACATGGGTCACAATATATATATGAGAATGAAACTCTAGCTCACGTCCTTTCCTTCACCCGGCCGCACTCTCCTCTCCTCTCCCACCGGCCCCTCTCTCTCCCTTACTCGCTTCTTCTCCCTCACCTCTCCCCCGCCACAGCGGCAGCTCCCTCCCCAATACCCCGTATGATTCTTAGATGTAGGGACTATATTTATCCTTCAAATTTACAATGTTTTGAAGAACTTTTCCTTTTGTTATTAGTATTATGGTGGTGTCTCTAGATGGTATACATAAGACGATAAAACAGGCTCGTGGTGCAAGGCACACACACTTGAACTGTGGACATGTTTAGTTGAAGCCCTAAAGAGTTTGTCTGGCAGACATAGCTGCCTGAGTTCATGTTTTTTTCCGTGATCAAGCAAGTTTGGGAAAGATGTGTTTGGTTGAATGCATATGCCTGAGAATGCTAATCACGTCTATTGCACATTAGTTGGAAGAGATACGTATCTAATTAAATTAATGCATTTCTCTATATATTAATAAATGATATCTATATATAAGGTGTACTATTTCCAAATTTATAAACTCGTTTGAAATCATTGATTTAATACTAGCTTTTTGTTTTTGATGTCTAAAAAATAAAGATCTGGATGTTGTGCTCATCGTATCACGGAGAAAAGTAGTCAAAAATAATATTAACTAAATATTGTTATACTCATCGTATCACGGAGAAAAGTGGTAGTGGGTAATGTGGACGCCAACGCTATTCCGTCCCAAAATAGCTGCAAATATTACTTCTTGATTGAGGAGTTAAAATTTTTAAAAATAAAATTTATAGATAACTAGTAATATTAACGTTTATATCCGGCCACCATGTTGGATTGCCTCTTTTGCGCGAGTGTCCTTGTGTAATCAACGCTACTCCATCCTAAAATAGCTACAAATACAAATCTAATACAATTTTATAAAAAATAGTAATATTAATGTTTATATCTTCAAATAAATTTATTATTAAAATATAAATATATATTAGTGGTGGCACTATTCTACACGTTAGGTGTAGTGGCTTATTCTACGCCCATTAGTCAATACTGACAAAAACTGACTACAAACTAATGAATGTTACTGAGTCATACCATATTAACTTGGCCTGTTTAGTTCCACCAAAATTTTCAAGATTCTCCATCACATCGGATATTTGGATATATACATGAAACACTAAATATAGGTAAAAAAAAATAAAACTAATTATACAGTTTAGTTGGAAATCACGATATGAATCTTTTGAGCCTAATTAGACTATAGTTGGATAATAATTACCAAATAACAACAAAAATACTACAGTAGCAAAATCCAAGATGTTTTAGATAAAGTTTGGATCAAACATTGAGAATTAACATTGAGAATATAAAATATCAATAACTTTTAAAATATTTATTTTGAAAAGATAAAACTTATATGTATAGATTCATTTTGAAACCCACTTTTTACAAAAGCAATTTTAGTTTTAGTTTTTCTTACATATTTTAATAAAAATAATGAATAAAGTTAGGTTTTGGAGACCGTGTCCTTGTCCAAAACGTAAGTTTTATAGGTATGGAGAGAGAGTGTTTAATAGTCACATTCAATAGTTAGTACTGAAAATTTGTTTAGTATTACACCTAGGGCATAGAATGGCATTGTATATCTATCAGTACTTTTTCTTATATATTTGATTAAACTTAAAAAATAACTCCCTGGAAAGTGAGAAAGTGAGATGCACAGGTAGTTTGGGAAGCAAACTGGGATGAGCTCGCCACGACGAAACATAGTTGCGTAAGCTATTCTCTTTATTAATACAAAGATATTCAACCACTGAAGAAGAAAAGATACTCTTCCAATACAAAATCACATATACATCATGCGTGCCCCTGTTAAAAGATTTAAAGGTTATTAATATTTGAAGTTTCAACGTTGACCTAATCTTATCATGAACGACATTTTTTTTTACGCAAGAAAGTATTTAATTTACCAGCTGTTCTTTTCTACTCTGAGCTTGTGCACTAAAAAATTTCGAATGAGGTTCTCACGTGGTAGGAGATAGGTAAGGTTGTTGACAGAGTTGCATCTACGACGATTTTGTCGTCGCTTATGTCGATCCAATATTTCTCCGTTCACATTGGTGGGCATTTTGGCTTGTTTACGAGCACTTTGTACTGTGCTTTGAAAAAAGTTATTCAAATGATGGAATAGTATGATTGATAAGAACTAAGTAAAAATTTATTAGGAAGAATATCATGACTTGCGCACAGGCTTTCATCAGATCTTGTTGTAGCCGAACGAAGAGTTCAAGGCTGCCTTTCAAACACACCAGAGCTAATATGAGTTCCGTGTTATGGTATTCGGGCACACGGGTGCGCTGGTCACCTCCCATGGCGCAATGAATACCACCTTGGCTCTGAGGCTATGTCGCTTTGTTGTTGGTCTTCTTTATTTACGATATTCTCATGTATAGTCCTACCCTTTGAAGCTCATCTGGATCACCCCCGGTAGGTTTTTATGTGGCTTCGCTAGAATCAATGGAAGCTTAAACTCTCTAACTGCACTTTCGCGCGGGTCATGTGGTGAGCAGCCATGGTTTCTCTACCAATATGGCAAAAGTTCAGGCAGTGATGAACGGCCAGTCCTCTATCAAGGAGCTCCAAGGATTTCTAGGTCTCACCGGTTATTGCCGGAAATCAGCTCTTCATCTAGACCGTGACTCATGATATTGCGTTCCATGTCCTCAAGCAGACATTACGCTTTGCTCTAGTCTTGGCGTTGCCAAACTTCAATTTGTGTCCACATCGAGACTGACACCTTTGGGGTCCGGTGTTGGGGCAGTTCTATAGCAGAATGGGCACCGATCGTGTTCGCAAGGCTTTCAGTCCGCGCAATCAGGGACTGCCCGTGTATGAGAAAAGGTACTTGTGATTTTGTTAGCGGTGGAGCGGTGGCACCATTACTTATTGCAGGCAGAGTTCTTTATCCATACTGATCACCGTAGCCTCATCCATTTGAATGAACAGCGGTTGCATACTGCTTGGCAAGTGGCCACCGAAGGTGTTCACCCGCCTGCTCGGATTGCAATACAAATACACAAGAAAGGAACAGAGAATGGTGTGGCAAAATTCCTTGTCCCGCTGAGCCCGTCCATAACAGAGCTATGCAATTTCCTCTCTGGACTTGTCGCTAGTTTGTTGTCAGTCTGATCCCGTGGCTCTGGACTTGCTGTCGCAGTTGGCTGTTCAACCATAGGTGCGGGCCCCTTTTACCTTGGTCCAGGGTCATAAGGGCCGCATATGGCTGGGGCTCTAACAAGCAGAGGCAGCTCAAGTTTCAGTTGGCCTAGTCCGTTGGGTGGTCATCACTACTTACAATAGAATCAAGCACCTGTTTTCTGGCCTAGAATGAAAGCTGACATTTGGGTGTTTGTTCAGTCTTGCTCTATCTACCGCTAGGCAAAACTGGATCGCGTTCGTTACCCGGGAATTCTATAGCCGTTGTCGGTTCCATCTATTTCCTAGGAGATAATCTCCATGGATTTCATCGAAGGACTGCCACGGTCAGGCTCTTACAATGCTAGCTATCCTGGTAGTCGTTGATAAATTCTCTAAGTTCTCGCACTTCATTCCATTACGCCATCCTTTCACCACAGCGTTAGTATTAGTAGTGGCTAGGGGTGTTTATCGTCTGCACGGACTCCCCAAAGCCAACTTCTCGGACTATGATCGCGTATTTACTATAGCAATTTATGGCAGTTGTTGTTCAAGGTGGCTAGCTCTGAGCTTTCGTTTCAGTTCTGATTACCAGCCGAAAACCGACGGGCATACCAAATGAAATGCGTCAACGAGTGCGTGGAGACATTTTCACACGTTGCTTCATCCATGTCTGTCCTGCCCGGTGTGACCGTTGGCTCTCTCGCCGAATTTTGGTTCCATCCCTGCCACCTCTTTGGACATACTGAATTGCATCAGTGGATGGTTGATCGCGAGCTGATGCATGCTTTCATCAAGCAACACTTGCTCCGCGCCCAAGCAAGCATGCATGAAACAACAGGCTGGTCAGGGTCATTCTGAGCGCATGTTTGCTGTTGGTGACATGACCTTCCTGCTCTAGTCGTATGTGCAATCTTCCCTGGTTCGCAATTCGAGCAACACGCTTTCTTTCAAATTGTTTGGGCCTTTCAAGATTGTTCAGAAGATCGGCGCAGTGGCTTGCGAGCTTCTCCTTCCGCCAGGCGCTGCAATCCACCAAGTGTTTCATGTGATTGTATTCATCTCGTGGTAATCAGCAGGTACCTTCCACTCTTCCTTCTGAAATCTAAATTGCAGCAATACCAGTGCTTGTTCGTGTCCCGCAGCGGCGTTGGACCTCAAGTGATCGGCCATCGGAGCAAGGCCTCATCTAGTGGCCGCACATGCCACCGGAGCTGTCCACCTGAGATTCGTTGATTCCACTTTGCTAGCAATTTCCACGCTCACCAGCGTGGGGTCACGCCGGCTCTGAAGAGTGAAGACAAGGGGAATGTCACCTGTTCAAAAAAGAAAAAAGACAAGGGGAATGTCAGCGACCAAGCCTCCCTTGCTGCTGAGTGCTGACAATGGAGAAGTGCTTGATGAAAAAGCCACGTCCGCAGCCAGACCTGAAGGAGGTGCGTCCGCGCCGAAGCCCAAAAGAGACTGCCGGCCCAACCCATGATTTACGGGCCCAATGTCGGCCACCTGATGTATCCAGCATAAGTAGAGAGTTTAGTGTAGATTTTTTTTTTTTGAGAGGTAGAGTTTAGTTTAGATGATAAAACTATGCATCTCCTAGAAGATTTTCTTTTTGTTATCTTCCACATTGTTAGCAAATCAAAACTTGCCACGTAACGTGTCACACAAGAGAAACAAAACAATAAAAATACACCACTTATACTACTATCACAGATTTTGGAAGATTTAGTTATCTTCCACTTTTAGAAAATAAAAATTTGCCACGTCAAGAAATAAAAAAAAATAACAGAACAGCTACAGCACACAACATTATAGAAAATCAAAGCCTAGAATGAAAAAAATAAAAAAAAATAAACAGCTACTACACAGATACAATCATACAACACACACCACGTATAGAAAAACATAAAAATCTACAACACGCTACATGTCACACAACATGAATAGAAAATCAAAATCTAGAATGAAAAAAATTAAAAAAATAACAGAACAGCTACAACACACATACAACACATAACACGCATAAAAAAAAAAAACTCAAAATCTGGAATGCAGAAATAAAGAAATATACAGCACTTACGGCTACATCACACAACACGAATAGAAAACCAAAATCTCAAATGGAGAAATAAAAAATAATAGAACAGCTACGGTACAAATACATCACACATCACGTCTAGAAAATCAAAATCTATAATGAAGAAATAAAAAAATGTACAATACGTCCCTTCTCCTTTGCCCCTCTTGCGATTGTGCGTGTACGAATATGTATATACGGTATACCTGACCCGGATCGCATGCGGGGTAAGCCGCAGCGATATCTGTATTTGGTATTTGCCGCCGTGCAAGCAACTTAGGCAGCTCTCGGAGAATACAAATTTCAATTTGACAAAGCGGCACTATGCCAAAAAAAGCTTATCGGTGACGCCTCAATTAGTGACATAAAAAATAAACGCGTCACTAAAATAATATCAGTGGCGTGGGTTAATAATACGCGTCACTGATTACTTGTTGCCAACAAGACGCATCACTAATAATATTATATCAGTGACGCGGGTTAACAATACGCGTCACTGATAACGAATGTGACGCGGGTTAACAATACGCGTCACTGATACAAAGGCATATCAGTGACGCATCTTGACAAAAACGCGTCAGCGATAAGGAATGTGACGCGTTTTATGCGGGACGCGTCACGTCTGAAAGCATATCGGTGACGCGTCTTGACAAAACGCGTCATCGATAATGACGTGGACGCGTTTTTCTTGTGCGAGTCAGCGATATTGGGCGTATCGGTGACTCTTCTTGTTCATACGCGTCACTGATTACCTGGCCGAAAAAATATTATTTGTTTATTTGGTTTATCGATCAGGCCGTCCGTCTTCACGCGTTTGTTCGCCGCCGCCCCCATCATCTGTTCTTGCCGCCGCCCATCTCTGTTCTTTGCTTGCCCATCTCAACCCGCAACTCGGCCGGTGGCGACCCCTAGCCCGACACTTGCTTGCCCGACATCGCGCCGTACCCGGCCCGGCATCACTGCGTACCTCGGTCGTCACCTCCGGCTCCGTCGGTCGCCGCCCCCACCTCGACACTGCAGGTCCCCACCCCGTCCTCGGCTTGATTGAAGCCCATCGCTGCCGATTCTTTTGCGCTCTTCGACAACCGCTAGGACCTAGCACTTCTTTGCTCCATCTTGCCTTCCCACCGGGCCCCTCTGGATTTCCTTCCCGCTATGCACCTTGCAAGCTGAGGTATGCACCCCTTCTTAGTTTCCCCTTCCTCTGTTTGGTTGAAATTCCCTAGTACTAAATGTAGAGAATTTACTAACTGTTGGTCAGTGATTTCAAATTTATTAAAATTGGATGAATTGTAACATCAAACTGAATTTTTGAACTATTGTTGGCAGGTTCAGATGTTCATATATACCACTTATTGGTTCTTAGCTCTGATATTTATTAGTTTTGAACTCTATTACTATTATTATTTCTTTTCTATATAAGACTGATATGTTGCACCAAAATGGTGATTTCTATTATTTTTATATGCACTTGTCAAATTGCTTAGTTCAACATTTTTGCATTTCAATTCTATAGGCTGTGCCACTATTGGATCTAAATTTGTAAGAGCGGATGGATCAGCACATACATGTTGTGGATGGAAAGGTAGCTCTCCTTATTTTGTTCAAAGGTAAATGCAGCTGAATATCATTTTTTTTCTTTTTTTTGTGTTGGTCCTGCCTCGGTGCGGCCACGACAACCGCCGCCGCCCACCTCGGGCCAGCGGCCGCAGCCCCGTCACTTTGTAGGACCTGCAGCTCCGTCCGATGGCAGCCCAGCCCTAGCTCGACACCTGCTGCCCCAACCGGCATGACTCTACACCCCGGCACCTCTAGCTCTAACGACCCATCGCCACCTTGGCGCCGCCTCATCTCCAATGCCAAAGCAGGGGGTGCATGAATCTAGAAGAAGGGATGACATGCCCTCTTGAAGGCCCCGCAACAAGTGATTTAGAGAAGGCTGCAATACTATTGTTGTCTCCAATCCAGTGAAGTAATAGTGTCATATTCACAATTGTATTTGTATATTCAAGACTCAAGTAGCAGTAGTGGCCTACTGAATGTGCCTTTTGTGATGGTAAATTTATTAGTTATTTAGCCCGAGATTGATATCAAGTGTCATTTTGAGGATTTGCTTTATAAAGTATATACTATCGGGGCATAAGAATTAGAGTTTTTTAGACTGGGCTAAGAAACCGAACCAGTGTACAGATAGAAATCATTTCCCAATTGCTACTATCTATTATTGGAAACCTACTGGAATTGTAATTTTTAAGGTTAATAATGCACAAAGACATTCTCTAGAACGTTCAAGTGAGTTCACAAACCTTGGATGCCTTCAATATTTGGATAGAGTAGAAATTTACATTTCGGTTCTTTACCTAGACATATGTTAAATTTAACAATTTACTGAGTGCTTATTTATGAAGCAATGGGTAAGAAATTAGTGTCTAAAATTTAGTCTTTTTGGACTATTTATGTCTGGATGGATTGGACATGATGTCATGAGGCATTGTTAAAATTTCAACGACTCTGGTTTTGAAAATTTCCTTGCAAAATAGACAGCTGGTGTGCTGTTATATATGTTGGTGCCATATCGATAACCGAGCATGCTACCGATATCAAGCGCTTTATCTACAATGCTTAATTGAAGCATCTTTTGAAGTCTTTCTCTTGCTTTCTTAGAATAGTAGCAATGCTTTTTTATTGTGCTTCTCTTCTTTAGAGTTTTGATTTCTATTCACTAATGCAATTGCGTTTATTTCTAGCATTACTATGGAGGATCGAAGTGGATGTCTCTTCGCAATCGTACTTGTCTTTGAGTACTTAGATGGTGCGAAGTCATTCATAAGCACCGCAGAGGTGGATATGTCGAATCGGCACAAGAAGCTATGTGGTGTCCATGCATTGATTGTAAGAATGAAAAGCAAGTACTCAAGTTCATTATCAGTCCATGCTCATTTGATCATCCGAGGGTTCATGGGTGACTACCGATATTGGAACAAGCACGGAGAAGGAGGAGTTAATGATCGAGACTTGCAAGATGGTTGTATGGACCAAGGATTCTCTCGGTAACCAACGTCGGGATGATGGAACTCATATTGCTGGTCGAACAATGAGGAAGCACCCTTTTGTAGTGAGGAAGGACCCTTTTGCGGCTCGGATCTCGGTGATGAGAAGCTAGCGGATATCGGTGCCAATTATGTCCAAAAGGTAGAGGTTCTCGAGGAGATGGTGCGTGATGCCATGGCCTTTGATGAGTATCCGAGGCGGAGTTGAAGAAGTTGAAGAGGCTAGTGGCAGATATGAGGATGCCACTCTATCGAGTTGCAAAGAGAACTATACAAAGTTGTTTGCTACTCTCAAGCTTCTCCAGCTTGAAGGCAACACATCACCGGACTGACGGAGCTTCGATGAATGCCGCATCTATTGGAGGACATGCTTTGCCTAAGAGGAATGAGTTACCCAAGACCACATATGAGGCCAAGCAGATTGTGTGCCCTATGGGATTGGAGGTCGAGAAAATTCACGCTTGTAAGAATGACTGCATCTTGTACCGTGGTGATAACGCTGATCTAACTGAATGCCCCGAGTGTGGAATCTCTCGATACAAACGAAGAAATGACGGAGGTGATGATGGCAAGAGACATGGAGCTCCTCGGAAGGTGGTGTGGTACTTTCCTATAATTCCTCGCTTGAAGCGTTTATTTGTAATCGCCAAGGATGCACGGTTGTTGTTGAGTTGGCACAAGGAGGGACGCAAGATTGATGATTACCTACGGCATCCGGCAGATGCTATTCAGTGGCGCGTCATCGATTCGAAGTATAAATTTTTTAAAGATGAGCCAAGGAACATTCGCTTTGCAATGAGCACAGATGGCATGAACCTGTTTGGTCATATGAGCAGCTCGCACAGCGTGTGGCCGGTGTTGCTGTCTATCTATAACATCCCACCATGGCTGTGTAACAAGTGAAAATTCATGATGATGCCGCTTTTGATCTCAGGTCCGCATTAGCCAGGGAATGACATTGATGTGTATATGAGGCCAGTTGTGGATGAGCTGAAGACGCTCTGGTCAGACGGTGTTAAGGTATATGATGGCTTCAAGCGAGAGTCATATGAGCATGCTAAAACTGTTGATTGATGAGTGAGTTGTTTGCTTACCTACTATTTACTTGTTTCATAAATGCGAATGTCATTGAGAGAACATAATGAGGCATATGTGTGTGTTGTACTCTTGCATGTAGGGCTTTTGCAACACACACAAGCAAGCTGAAAGACAGACCTCAGCCATTGATACACGCTGCTAAATTTGCGATAAGTGCTTCCAAAAATAAAATTCAGTATTGTGCCTCTAGTATATTAAGTACTGTGTTCAACTTCCATTTTCAAATGATTGTATGTTCTATATATATTTGTCATAGTGCCGTCAGCAATCTTCTGTCAAGTCATCAGGCTTCTATGCTGCACACCACTTGTTTTTAGCTATGATAAAGACAAACTTGGAATACCCTGAGGTACATGTGCTGCTACTTCTCCTCCCACCACTTTTGTGTTTTGAACAGTCTGAAATATTCATTTTAATAGGCCTAGTTTTGAATTTTCAAATATCTTTTCTGTTGTTGTGTGTGGCTTAGAAGGGTGGGGGGAGGTCTACTTCAGTACTGCTGCTTAGCTTGATGTCGCATCAAGCGCAAAATGGCGATGATGTCCGCATCCTAGTATATATGTCTATCCTATTCCTAGCTACGTTCAATGAAGATGAGAGCAGGGTCTGGTTACTTACTGGTTAGGCATCATCTTTGTTACCTCTACCAGTGTCTTAGACCAATCTGCTAGATTAATTAGACCATGGGTTGAATCTATATATGTACTATATCGCTCTCGGTGGTTGATCTTTGGTTGCTGCAATAATATAATATTATCCAGCTGGATTGTGCTATATATATGTTTCTTGGCCCTCTCGGCTCTCGCCCATCTGTGTTTGGTGTATCACCTTTGATTGTGTTTAATTCCTTTTTTCAAAAAAAATCTGAATGTCTTCGCAAAAAAAATCTGAATTGCCTGTTGTGCTGCCAATTGTAGTGACTGCAACACATAAACATAGCCTTTTGACTCTGTTGGGTTCTCTTGTTCTGCCAAACCCAGTTTTCACCTGCTGCTGCAGCAGCAGCAAGGAGTCAAGGACTAAGCACATCAATGTTCATCATCACTATCTTTTAATGCAGTTCTGTGTTGAAAAATTTAGTAACTAGTTCAACAATTGGGAATGTTTGGAACGCCATTAGCTAAGCTGATAGAGCTCAAAAGCAGTAGCCACAAACAATACAATAGGATGATGCGACTTATGCTGCTGTTTAGCTAAGTGGAGCAAAACTAAGCAAAATATGCTACTGTTTTACCAATTTTTATGCACAGTAATAATGAAGCTAACAAAATCTGAAATCAAACACTAACATCCAGTCATGTTCTTCTATACTATAGTGTACCATGTTTCTTTTTTGACCAAGTTCTATCTTGACACAGGAATTTGAAGTGTTGACAACGCCCACCGATTTCCACGTGATTAGAGAAAAGCTGGCCACGTTCTTAGTCGCACAGGTCATTGACAAGAAAGGAGAGTTCCATCATCCCGTTAAGTACCAGTGATGTGTGAGGGTGGGTTCAGTAATGTAGTGTGTGAATAATAAATTAAGTACAAGGTTGTGATGGCTTTTAAACAAGTTGTGAACCTGCTGTGATAATGAATTTGATATACATGTGAATCTGTTGAACTTGATATGTATTTGAGGAGCTTCATTTATCAACATGTTGTAATATATTGATGGCTTTCATACATATGTGCTGTACATTGTGATATGTACATGATATCACTGATAAATGGTTTTCTGAAATATTTTTGTGGACATGCTATCACAGATTAATGCACCTTGCAGAACACGCACCTATCAGCCATTTGTTTTCTGAAATATTTATCATTGACGCGTATTGGATACACGCGTCGCTGATAGACGGCTATCAGTGACGCGTATTGGCTGGCCGCGTCGCTAATAGATGGCTATCGGTGACGTGTATTGGATGGCCGCGTCACTGATAGCTGGCTATCAGTGACGTGTATTGGATACACGCGTCAGCGATAGATGGCTATCAGTGACGCGTATTGGCTGGCCGCGTCATCGATAGACGGCTATCAGTGACGCGTGTTGGCTGGCCGCGTCACTGATAGCCATCTATCGGTGACGCGTATTGGATACACGCGTCGCTGATAGACGGCTATTAGTGACGCGTAAAAACGCGTCACTGATGTGCCCTTCTCAGAGACGCAAGAACAGTGTACGCGTCACTGATATGCCCTTCTCAGAGACGCAAGAACAGTGACGCGTCTTTTACGCGTCACTGATGACTGTCTAGACGCGTCACTGATAACGTTTTCTAGCATAGTGCGGGGTGATTTGAGTTTGAAATGAGAGGAGCGAAACTAGCTACCTGCTTGAAAATCTCCCTTCTTTTTTTTACCCCGTTCAATCAAATCAAATCAAGGACAAAAAATCTCATCTTTTTTGTTTCCCTGCTTGTTTTTCTCTATCCAGACTCCGCTGATGCTCGCGGCGATGCACGGCAAGATCGACTGCGTGCTCAAGCTCCTGCAGGCCGGCGCCAATGTAAGCCAAGCTCCAACTCCTCGCTGCCCCGCAACGGGAAACTCTTCTTCCTAGTGCGAGTGAGTGACTAGCTAGCTAACCAACCTTGGCGTTGTCCGATCTGTGCCTGTCAGATCCTGATGTTCGACTCCCTGCACGGGAGGCAGGGACTCCCTGCACGGGCGGACCTGCCTGCACCATGCGTCCTACTTCGGCCATGTCGATTGCCTGCAGGCCATCCTCACGGCGGCGCGGACCACGCCAGTGGCCGATTCATGGTGAGAGACCTTCACCATCCTTTATTTCTTCCAAATCCATCCCCTCCTCGGCCTCGCCGCAGGGCAGCGACTCGCTTGCTGCTGTGGAAGCTTAGCAGGGGTTTCGCCCAGTTCGTCAACGTCAGGGACGACCACGGCGGACGGTGCCACGCCGCTGCAACTCGCCGCTAGGCAGGCCGCCCCGGCTGCGTGCAGCTGCTGCTGGAGAACGGCGCCCATGGGCCCACGGAACAGAAAACAGTGAATCTATTTTATACATAAAAGCACAAATCTCAACATAAATCTGGACCACACAAAAGTGGAAGAAAACAACACAGAAAATATGCCGGCAGATATTTAGAAATTCCGAAAAAAAATAGAGTTTAGTTTAACCGGCCAATTCTGGACCAATAACAGTCACGGGCCCAAACCCACCTACTCGGCGAGGGCCCAGGTCATGCACAGCCCACAAGTGCCCTTATGCTTTTTTTTTTTTTTGAACTTCCCTTGGGCAAATTAGGACAACTAGTTCACGGCTATGGCCATAGCAGGTCAGCAGCTATCTACACAAAAATGATGGCATATATATATGAACCTGTTACATCATTACAACACTGACACCCTACTGTCTATTGCCCATCACCCTGTGTGTCCAACGACCTCAACATCCTCCCCAGCCTTCGCCATTTCAATCTTAACAGAAGGTCCCTGCCGAATCGGCATTGGTCGTCGATTCGTCCTTGCTAGCAGCTGCGGCTCCCTTCAGTCCCTTCTTCAACTTGACCTTCTGAGCCCAGCCCAGGACGCCCTGCTGGACATGCTCGTTGAAGATCTCCTTCTTGTAGCAGCTCCCCATCTTTATGCACAAGGGAGCAAATTTAATCATCGGAATAGGAGTTTTGAGGATATAACAGTCTAATAAACAAACCATATGTGAACACTGACTCACCTGGGTTACAATTGCATACAGAGGCAGGGTGCTGTAGCTACAGAGAAGCTGAATAACAATCCTGCAAGTACAAAACGTGGATAGAAGTGTCAAGAGAACATATTGAGGTTTGCCTTCTCCTCATGGCAATAAATGGACAATAAACTGGAGGCATTTGAAATGATTAAAGTACCCGATGACAAGCCTCGGCACAATAAAACGAACTTGTCCCATGATGCATGAGTCGAATCCATAAGTGGTCTAGAAAAAATGAGGGTCAACAATATTGTTTGTGTTCAGTTATCACATCTCAGTGCAATTTACGAATGATGCATTAAACTGCTTACCAGTATCCAGAAGAAAAACGCAATCTCAAATGCATTCTGAAAGAGGATGAAGTGGATCAGGTAAAGGATAATCCTAGGCTTGCCGAACCAGAAGTGTTCATCTGATGGTTTTACGATCACATCACCCTCGATTGCTGTGTGCTTCTCAGCTACATCATGGGCCAACTGAGCTATGACGTGCTCTAGCTTAGTGCCAATAGCTAACAGAAGCTGCAAGAGGTAAAGGGCTGTCCAGTAAGAACATAATAATGAATAGGTATGCAGTGGTCAATGATCATCAACAGTTAATTGTTCATTCAGATTATGTGCAAAGCCCAGTCTATAATTAAAGCAAATGATTCATTCCATCGTGGCTTTGAGAAAATCAGTACGTGGTAAAAGGGCAAAATCATTACATGGTAAAAGGGTATCAGGTTTAGTTCCCCTGTAACCAAGCTAAAATGGTCAAAAGTGAACATCAAGCAAGCCAGTATTGATATATGTCTCCAATGCAAGAGTTGATGGGGTCCTTTTTTAGCGATCTTTATAATTTAGACATCAGAGAAAACTAGATTGGCACTTTAAAATAACAACATATAAGCACTTACAAGAAGGGGAAGGAAAGCAATCCAAAAGTACGTGTGCCAGCCTGCAGATTAATGGAACAAATGGTAAGTTGTTATCAGAAGCTTAAATACATACTGAAATATTACAACAGTACCTAGCTGCCTGTTGAACAGGACATGCACAAAGACAGTGCAGGAAAATAGAAATGATAAAGCTCCTTTCCGTTAACAAAGGATAGATGAGTTTTACCGTTAACATTCAGCAACAGAAATATCACCACAAAGACCCACAAGTACCAGCTACATGGGAATAGAAACAACATGGTTAAGTTTATTCAGGAAAGAAGATTTGTAACGAACTTAATTAAAGAATATATCAACATGTGCAATCATGGATTACCTTATGCCTACTACTTTCTTAAAATCAGCCTCTAAAACCCTAACCATGTATCTGTGGAAATCAAATTTTGGATTTCCAGGGCAGTGAGTCTGCAATGAGGGGGAAAAACTGTGTTTACAGGCCAGGAAAGAACTCAACATTAGCTTATCATTTGGACCGATCCTTACCATGATAAAACCAAGACGCATTGTGGTGTAATCTGATTTAGATACTGATCTATAAAACTGCTTACCAAAAGAATGCTGAAAAAGAGAGGAAATTGAATACAGTCTTCTGTAAAAAGTTCATCACCAATGGTAACAGAAAGAAATTGCCACAAGATAAAAAAATGTGTATGCAAACTTGATTAATAAACGATGTTTCACGACATACAAAAAGATAGAAGATAAAAAGAATAGATGAAACACATTACTTACCAGCCAACTCAATATTATAGAATCTTTGCCAATACAATAAAAAAAACGCTTCTGGATAAATTCATGATGACGTACATGGGTTACCTTCTTAGGCCCTGAAATTTCAGTCCATTTTATATTCTTATTTAACACCAAAAAAAAAAAAGTGTTTTCTTCTCTTACAATAAAAAAAATAAACATATTTTTATAAATAAAAATATAAGCATACCATAAAGAATACCCTTATTATAGGGTTTAGGGTTTAGGGTTTAGGGCACTAATTATAACTAGGGAGGCACCGACACCAAAATTTGGTCACTAGCACCAGAAATCAGTACCACATATACTAAATCTTGGTACTTCCCATGTTATAGTTTTGGTACCTTTTCAAGGAGCATAAAAGATCTCAAAAACAAAGAAGCTCCTTAAATCGATTTGTAGTCACCCAAGAAGACTAAAGAATACTTTGAATGTAAGTGTGCCACAGCAATAAGATATGAGTAACAACAAGCTAGATCTTTTTTAAAAAAAATATCAACAAGCTAGATCCTGATACCATTTGCAGGAGCATCTTTTTGAATTCCATTCTCCCACTGTTTCCATTGATGTATCTGAGTAATTAAATACAGTAAGAAACAGACAGCAAAAGTAGTTGCTGCTAAACTGCAACACATGCCAAAAGCTGCATACCTGTGCACCTCCTAAAAGCATAGTTGTGACGCTGAAAATAACATGTGTGATTGCCAGAACAAATATGAAAATGTGCAGCTGATGTATGGCTTCAAGGGACAGAAGTGGAACTTTTCCCTGTAAAAAACAAACAGTTCAACTTAGATACACAATTAAAATTAAAACATTAGTAAGAAGAAACACCTCGATTAATGAATCCTTCTAGCACCATACTAGTTAAGAGAGAGAGAAAATAAAGGTATGAAGTTATCATCTATGCTAAAAAGGAAAGTTGCAAGAACTAAGTTGTAGGAAGGTTGTTTTCAATCAAGGACCACACTAAAAAGGAGTAACATCTTAAGCAAGCACGTGAAGATAAAACACTTGAATGTCTTAACCAATCATGTGCTCTACAAACAAAGTACTGTAATCATCAGTTTGAATTGTCTAAATAAATTCCTCATCTAACAGAAATTAACAGATTTATACTAGAGAAAGGCATCATGCCAACCCTCCTTTTCCGTCAACGGTGCCAACTACTACCAAATCACATGTACCTGTCTCTCCACCTGAATGAATTATAGTATTCCACTTGGAAGCCAGCCCAAAGCCCCAAACATAGAAAATTAGAAATTGACAGCAGAACATTGCTTCATCACGTTCTAAAATTGAAAAAAAAAGATTAATCATGTTTAGTTTGCCTAGCCAACATGTGGCATTCCAGTTATGGAGGTCGAACAAATTATTTGGGCGATGCAAGTCAACATTATATCTTACTAACTATCACCTAACCAGAAGCCACGGGTCAAACAACATGTGGCATTCCAGCTATGGAGGTCCAACAAATTATTTGGTGGATGCAAGCCAACATCATATCTTAATAACATTCATCTAATAACTGGCCACCATGGTTCAAACAAGCGCAAAAATAATTGTAATGGACAGCAAAATTCCAATTCCAAGAGTTTGATCACCTTCTTCTGACAGTGCTCAGCCCCAGCAGCGCCTTCACTCAGCAGGTGCCTACCGATCCTGCCAAGGGTCCCAGAAGCAACAAAATGGTCCGTGGTGGCGGCCTCACCGGCCTTCTCATCTGGCTTCTCGCATGGCAGCATGTGGAATGTCCAGCCTTCAGGGATGCATGTCCTCCAGATCATCCCCTGGAACACCGTCAGCAGCAGGGAGATGAACCCCAGAAGCATCAACTCTGCATCACACAAAGACAAAGGCAAAGAGTTAAAGTTTGTGCGGTGAACATCTCTATCTTATCCGGAATCATAGAGGAAACGAAAGGAATTAGAAGACCGAGATTTTGCACCAGGTCCATTGGTTTTGTCATCGCAGACCTGGAAAAAGTTGCATCTTTTTGCCGTGAAATCACAAAAGTTCATTCTCAGATGCATTTTTAGTTTGCAATAGAGAACCAACCATGAAAGAAAATTAACACAAATTTTCGAACCAAAAGTATATTTTAATAAAAAAAAAATCTTTGTCATCCTCTTCTCCAGAGGACAACCAATCTCCTGTGTTCTTAATCAAACCATATGCCGGGCGGCCATTTGCGCATGCAATCCTCCTGCGATAAGCGTGGGAGCGAAAAACAAGGAGGAGAAGAAATGGGGGCCACCTTCTTTGACCTTGAGCAGCGCCTCGAAGAGCGGCTTCTGGTTCTTCCTCTTGAGCGTCTGCAGGACACGGCCGAGGCCGGTCTCCCAGATCAGCGCCATGGACGACGAACAGCTCATCGAACAGAATGGCTGAATGAATCCAGGAAAACAGAGCAGCGGCCGCATGCACACACCTTGCCGAGGTAGTGGAGGCACCGCTCGGCGACGAGCGAGAGGAGCACGATGAGCGAGCAGACCGCCGCGACGATCCACGTCGGTGTGAACTCCAGCGCCGCCGCCTCGCCCTCGGCCGCCATCGCCCGCCGTCAGCCCCGTCGCCCCGGCCTCCCCTCCCCACGCAGAAAGCGACGAAATAAAGGGCTTGCTCGCGTCTCCCACGTGAACCGTCGTCTCGCCGCTCCCGCAAGGAAAACGCTCGGCCCGCGGCGGGGCTGGCTGGCTGCGGAGGCGAAAGGTGGAAGGAGCGAGCGGCGCTACGTGCTAGGAGGTCCTACTTTCCTACTAGAGTACTACTCTACTAGTACCACTCCAGGCCAGGCCGGCCGCAGGAATAGTGAGAACTGAGAACAGGCTAGGCGCTGGGCGCTCCACCGACCACCGTGTTTGCTTTTGGTTTTCCTTTTTTTTCCGGCGGTCGCTTCTCCAAAACAACGTAATTTTTATAAATATTAAATATTCGTCAGTATCATAATTAGTTTCATCGAAAAGCTTCTTTGATCTAGTTTTTTAACAAAATTATTTGGAGATATAAATATTGTCATATAAATCGAGTCAAACTTCTCGCATCCCACGGCGACAGTCAATTTGAAACGGAGGGAGTATAACTGAGATTCGTCAGTCAAACTAGCTTGCTTTGTCTAATTTTATAATAATAAATGTCATTAATGTCTCTAACTATCTACTGCACCCTCTGTTATAAATGTCATTTTGATTTTTTATATATATTTATTTTGCTTTGTATTTAGACTATATTATATCTAGATGGATAGCGATGACTTATAATTTAAAATGGAGTAATTATGAAAATATTTTTTATAACTAATTTAGTGAAATTTATCTTATATCATCAAATATTAGTATTTTTCAATGTAACTTAGAGCAACTCCAACAGAGACACCAAATCAAGATCCTACTTTTGATTTGGATGTTTCCCTCAATTTTTGTTGGTCCAGATTTTTACCTCCACTCCAACAATAATATTCAAATTTAGGCTCCTAAATTTGTTTAGGTAGACATTGATGAATGGGACCTACTTATCATTGTTAACACTATCACAAGCAATTTAAATTGTTTGAAACCTTAAAAAAAATAAAAACTGTATCCTTTTGTGAATGGAAGGAGTACGGTTTAAAAAGTATTTAATTTTAAACTATAGCTATTTTTCTATAGTTTTTCTTAGCCGCGATTTTTTGATAGCCTCTATTTTAATTTATACTGGAATAGAGATTCTAAACTAGACTGCTCCGTTCGGCACGGCTCCTCCATCGGCTTCAAGAGCTCTTTGGTGCCAAACAGGGTAAAACAAAACGACTTTACCTTGCAAAGCCCCTTAAATCGTGCTCTCACATAGCTTTTAGATGAGATGAATCTAAAAATAGTGGCTTTAGCCGGTTTCACCTCGTCTTACATGTATTTTGTAAAAGCATATTTTAAGGAATTTTGTACGTAGAGCTGTTTTGCCAAACAATTTAGCGAACTGGCTCTAACTCCATATATAGAGCTATTTATGGAGCTGAAGCCAAAATAAATAGCTTCATTTTAAGTGAAACCATGCTAAACGTAACTATAACTATTTTTTCTATGCTTACAGGACTAGGAGTATCTCTTTACGCGTTTTTTTTCTGCGCAGACGATCTTAAGTTCGTGGAAACTGTTATGTAGACGTGACTTAGGAGCAAGGTAACAGACCGTGGCTCCAATAGCCGGGAATCACGGATGTGCTTGCTCCAAAGTCTCCCCGACTCACGAAAAAGCTAGTACTCCCTCCGTACTTTTAGCACAGTACTTAGTAAAAAATTATTATAAATTAATTAACTTTTTATATTATATATATATGGGAATTATAAATAAAACCTGAAAGCTAGTACTCCCTCCAAACTTTTATAAATTTACTAAAAAAATTATTATAAATAGATGAGATATAAAAATAACAAATTTTAACAAATAATTCACAAATTAAGTCGACTTTAGACAAGATATTTTTGCAAGATTGTATTATGTGTGATTTTTTTATATATATAATTATAAATACTTATTATGTCAAATAAATGTTATAAATCTATTTATTAAATATATATTTCTACTTCTGTATAAAAACATGATATTTTAGGATTTTTAGAAGAAATTAATACTCAATTAAAATTATACATCGACCCTATTTATTGAATCCTAAAACATCAAGTTTTCTAGAAAGGAGGGAGTAACTAATATCTTACAAAATACTCCACGTCTAGAAATGATAAGAGCACTTGGCACGGAAAAAAAAGGCATAGAGACATAATTTGATATTTAATTTATATGCATACATTTTGATATTTAATTTGTCTTACTATAACATATATAGATAATTGTGAAAAAATAAAGACATTTTCAATACAAATTTTTTGATGCAATCTCTCAGACCAAATATAATTTAACTAATTATTGGTTATATTTTGTAAAATTTGACTTTTTCTCAAATAAAATTCTCTAACAATTCTTAGATGTAGGGACTATATTCATCCTTCAAATTTCCAATATTTGTAAATATTTTTCTTTGGTTAGTGTTTGGTGGCATCTTTAGACGGTAGACAGAAGAAGATAAAACAGGTTCATGCGGAGGCCGCAAGACGCACACACTTGCACTATGTGCGTATTTGTTTGGAGCCCTAGAGAGTTTGTCGCAAAAATTATTACCTAACTTTATAGTTTTTTTTTTCATGGTCAAGCAAGTTACAGATGTGTTTGCATATAACTCACATTATGCTGCACATTAGCTGGAAGAGTCAGCTTTCTCCAAGCAAACGAAAAGGTTTTGTCACTCTGTACGCCCCTACCGCTTGAAAACTTGACAGTTGAGGAAGGGAACACAAATACACAATGCACACGCAGTTCGGAATGAAAATCGTGCCCTCAAGAGGCAACGCCACCACGTTCGATTGCCTTTTTGAGAATGTCGTTTTTTTGCGAGTGTCTTTTTTTGTTTTGCGAGTGTCTTTGTGTAATTAACACTCTCCTAATCAAAATAAGTGTAAATTTTACTTATCGAGGAGTTAAAGTTTTTAGAATTTAATTTAATTAATTTTATAGAAAATCATATTAACATTTGTATATTTGAATAAATTTATTATAGAACCATATATCTTGTTTAATCTATGATATTTATCATATTATTATAAATATATATTACTGAATGCTACGGCGTGGAGGCTTATTCTAAGCCCATTAGTCAACGCTAACGAAAACTGACCACAAATTACATACTGAATGCTACTAAGCCATAACATGTTCAATAATACTAAGGAAAAATTTGTTACAGAACACTGAAAAAGTGATCTCTTTTTACTAGTGGTCATGTAAAATGGAGCAGTTTCTTTGGTGGATAATCTGATTCTTATTAAATTTACTGCTGGACACCATGTCTAAAAAAATAATTTTACAAAATAGATATAAAATCATATAGATGTTTGAAAATTATTCATAAAATCTTCTACACTCCAACATAATGAGAACTATATAGAAGTATTAATTACACTGAAATGACTATTTTTCCTCTCTTCATAAATAGACAAAGTTAACCATGATTAACTTATTCATATATTTGTAGGACAAATCTTGGAAACATCACAGGATGTGTACATCATAAAATCTTGACAATGCTAAAATTATTGGCTCAAAAATGATAAAGTTTATAATGGCATATTTAGCATGACCGAGTTATAGATTTATTTCCCATTGAGCTCAATTGATATATTAAACTTTATTTTTCTAGCATTGTTTATAGTGGTATAGAATAGCATGTGTGTGTATATATCAGTTTTATGATATATTTAATTATTAAACTTAAGAAACTAACTCCTTAAAAAGTGAGATGTACAATTATTTGAGACAAAAAGGGAATATGCAAACTCAAATGAGATTGCGACGATAAAAAGTATAGTTGTGTAAGCTATTTTCTTTAATACAAAGATACACATTAAAGAAGAAAAGATATTTTCCAATACAAAATTACATTTCTCTACGCTAAAAGTACATCTATCTATAGTTTCTAAGATTTGACCAAATCTTATCTTTGTCAAGAGTGACATATGTTTTTTGACTGAAGAGAGTATTGACCAGCTGTCGTACTCTTTTTGCTGAGTATGTGGCTATAACTATACTTTTATAATAGAATGAATTCTATCCTAAAAAAATGTTGAATGAGGTTCTTACTCATAATTATTGCTAATTCTTTTTTTAGTGGCTGTAATGTTTGGTCTATTCTTATCATGAACGACATTTTTGATAGAATAGAATATTTATTTTACCAGCTATTCTATGCCACTCTGGGCATGTTGTCACCATCCTTGACTGTCAATCACTAATACAAGGATAACTTGATACAATTTCTAGAGAATTGTAGAGATTTTAGATTGGGATTAGCAAGAACTAGGGTAGAGGAGCAAAAACAACAAGAAAGAGAGCTCCTGCACAAAGGACTCGAACAGAACTAGAAACATTGTCTTCCTCCTCGAGTCCTCTGCGCAGGAGCTCTCCTTCTTGCTGTTCTTCCTCCTTTAACCTAGCTAGTATTCGCTATTTCTAGTCTAAACTCTCTCTAGTTCTCCAAAAATTATATCAAGTTATCTTTGTATTAGTGATTGACAGTCAAAGATCATGACACATGCGGCTATAAAGTACATAGTCCCAAAATGAGTATTTTATAACAATGAATGTATACTAAAAATGTCGAATGAGGTTTTCACGTGAATTTTCTGGTGGCAGGATATAGGTAGGGTGTTGACAGAGATGTATATACGGCATTTTGTCGTCGCTCCCAAGATATGTCGATCCAATATTTCGAATGTCCTCACGTGGAATAGTCCTCCGTTCACATGGGTGTGAGTATTTTGGCTTGTATTACGACTTTACGAGCACTTTGCACTGTGCTTTGAAAGATTAATGAATTGTTGAAATAGTATGGTTTGTTAAGATTAAGTAAATAATACTTATTCGGAGTAATATGAGGAAGTGTCTGTTTACACTCATATTGGGACGGAATTTTTACCATTTATTTTTTAAGAAAGTTCCGAACATATGTATAAATAAAAATACTCTCTCCATTCTAAAAAGCAAAATAAAATAAATACGCATCTCACATTTTTTAAAAAGTAACATTTATTACGATGGATATATGAACATGAAGTATATTATTTTCATAATAAATTTGACATTTTTTACGATGGATATATGAACATGAAGGATACTTCACAATACATTTATGCAAAGATATAAATATGATATTATATTTTTGTATTTTATTGTTAAATCTAAAAAAATTGACTCTTCTAGAACGGAGTTTGTTTTAAGGCCGAGGAGGAAGGGAGTAGATTTTCTTGATGAAGGAAAAATGGTTAACGTGGAGTAGTAGTGCCTACAGCGCGCGGCGCTGTCTGTCTGTCTGCCTCTGCCAGTGCCGGTGGCATGCGGATACGGCCGGTGACCGAGCAGCATGAATGAAAAGCCGAGCCGTCTCCGTCTCGGCACGACGCGTCTCGACGACGCCACGCGAAGGAAGAGGCTGGGTGGCGCCCACAGCGCCCGAAAGGAGTCGATTTTTAGGTTTGGTGGCATGCGCACGTCACCCGCCCGCTAGCCATGCGTGTGGGCCCGGCTGAACATGTGTGCGTGCGTGCGTGGGCAGCGGGGCAGCGGAAAATGTGCAGCGCAGCGGAGTCTTGTCTCGGTGTCGGGCGAGGGGTCATGGCAGTACATGGTTTTTTTTTTTCTAAAAACGAACAAGTGGACGGCGACGGGGGCTGCCTGCTCTGCTCACGTCTCTCTCAACTCTCATCTTCCCTCCCTGCCCAGCAGGCAGCAGCCACATGTGGATCCATCACCAAACAAGTAATCCGGCACGCGTGCGTGAGACTGTGTGCTGTGTGGTAGGGTCTTAAAGCTGCTAATGATGGTTTGGGCTCAAACCGGTTTATAAATATGGTTTGGAATTTATTTTGGGCTGACCTAATTTGATGGGAAATGGACCAAGAAGTCTGGTTTGGTTGGTGTTGTTACATGGTGGGCTAGCCCTAGTCACCAGTGCCCTGACTTTTTTTTTTTTGAAAAAAGAGAGAACCTCCTCGGCATCGGCAAAATGGAAGCCTAGAAAGTGGATCTTCACGTGGCTACAGCCGTGGCCTGTGGCACACCACAAAAGGTGGCAGCCTGTCTAGCTATGTTCAAGCCGGTAACTAATTATTAGCAGAGAGCTGTTTAAACCCATCTGTTAACCAAACACGTTTGTATAAAGTAAAATTGTTATTCTTTGAATTTATGTAAGTGAAATAGATAGAATACACATAGATAGACAAGTAGAGAAGACATGAATTATAGGGGCTCTAATTTAGGGATCATTTTTTTTTCGCGAAAACCCAGTTACAGACTCAGACACTTATATACACGAGCACACTCACTATACACGAGCACACTCACCCCTATGAACGCACGCACGCACCCCCTACCCCTATGAGCACCTTCGAAGAACTAAAATGAACCGGTAAATCTTGAGATTGACGAAATCACCACAGGCGCCTCGCTGCACGTCGCCTACCATTGAAAGCATAGCGCCGTCAAATCTTGGATAAATCCAGGAAAATGCGAGCACCCGTGTCAAGTCTGGGACTTGAACCCGGGTGGGTAGATTCCACCACAAGGAACCCAACCAGCTAAGCTATCGCTCAGTTCGCAATTTAGGGATCGTTGCTACGATTAAGCCTAGAAAACAACATCCTCAACAGTAGAACGAACCCTCAAACCTCAAGCTACAACATGTTTTAGGAGCCATTGGTAGAGATACCACACCAAGAGGCCCAGACCGTAAGAGTTAAATTTTACGCAAGGGAGGCTACTGCTGGCGATACTTGCAGAATTAAAAAATGATGTTATACAACAAATTACACATGCACGCATGGAAAAAGGAAAAACAGAAGTGCTCGCACATGCAAATCCACAAATTGTCAGTACTTGCTCTCCTATTTCTGCACGTTACATATTGTCAGATTCACTTTGAGGTAGGCAGTGAGTCACTAGATACTTAGGATTAGACATTCAGGAAATTTTGATATCAGCATGATATACCCACATATTTTTTTTAGGAATCTGGAGGAGCCGAGACCCCTACAGCTTAAATTAACTTAAGGAGACAAAGGCAAAGTTCAGAAGTACAGAAGTATCCAAGAGACAAAAGGAAGAAATGAAAAAATAAGATCTGTTTACTTATGTATCCCAATCCCTTGCATATACTCCCTCCGTCCCAAAAAGAATGTCGTTCTCGCTTCCCAAAAAATATCCCAATTTTTATAAATAATAAATATTATCGTTTAGTATCATAATTAGTATTGTTGGAAAGATCTTTAGATCTAGTTTTTTAACAAATTTATTTGAAGATATAAATATTGTACATGTTTTCTGTAAATCGAGTCAAACTTGTGGCACGAACACCCAAAACGTCATCCTTTTTGGGACGGAGGGAGTATCAGTCTCCTGAGATGCCTTCGAGGTCTCAACCTTGCAGGCATGATTTGATCACTGATCAATAAAACTGCTTAACAAAAGGATACTGATTGAGAGAAAATGACAATTACTTCACCAAAGGCTACTAATTGAACATAGATCAATGGCCAAATATTTCACCTATGTACTACTAGTATATCTGCAATTCAATCTTTCCTAAGAATTGGGCCTCTTTGACACAGGTTGAATCCACAAAAGAACTCTGCCAAAGAGTAATATTTGACAGAGAAGTGATTCTATGTAGATGATTCTCTGAAATGAACTAGAAGGCTAGGGAAAAAAGATGGCTTCTTCTGATTCACTTGTACAAATTCACTTTTCACCTACAGTTTATCCTAGAGAATCATTTCTCATAGAGAATCAAGAGCAGAGGAGCTCTATCAAATAGGTCCTAAGACTGTTTGGATGTTGTAGTATTAAAAAAAAACATAGTATAGAAACTATAGTTTTTTAAAAAAACTGAGAAACTATAGTTTTAGAACCCATTGATGTGCAAAATCATGTTATAAAAAAGGAGGCCTAGAGTATAGTTTTTAAAACTCCAAAAAGACTACAGTTTTAGGAATACCATGGTATTCAAAACTATAAAGTTTGTTGCATCCAAACACTTCATCACTCTAAAACCAAAGTATTTCACAAAACCATGTACTTTTCTAAAACTCCAAAAATACTTTGCATCCAAACAGAGTCTTAATGTGCTTTGCAAGATAATGATAATCTCTTAAACCGCTGCAATACTGTACAAACAGAAGTGGAGTAGCAACAACATAAGCATTGGAATGCATGACAATGTATGCTGCATGACAGAAACTATAGCGAGGAATTAAATAACATCACCATACAGCCTGAGAAGCACATCGCAAGCCTTGCTAGCCGATCAAGTATAATGGAATCTCAGCTAGACTGCCAAACATTATGTGATAAATCCAAATCAATAAATACCTGTCATTTTAAACCCACCAATCCCATCTTATAGAAACGAGTACCTAACAGAGATCATAAAAACTACAAATGCTAAAGGAGTAAAGGATGATAAAAACTGAGGTTCTGATGAGTATCAAATGGTGTAATGCACATATGAATCTATGGCTGCAAATCTGTAGGGGAGACGAGCCCATGTGCTGGATCCTCCCCTTCCTAGGTATTGAATCTGAACAAGACAGGAACATGGCTTCATTGTTCGGTGTTTCAGAAGACAGAAAAGAAGACTGCTAATTTGCATAGCTAACATTTTTTACTTAGGCTGTCGTCTGTCGAAGTCCTATGAAGTATTTGGAAACTTGAAATAAGATTGTAGCCTATTTCGTATATACAAAGATTTTTTCAGGTTTGTGTTTTTGACAAGCCAGTTCTTCATACAATCAATCAACAGAACAGTAGACATCTGAAAGACTGAAAATTCTTTTGTTTTTGTGTGTCTTTACTTTTCCATATGCACCTTCCAGAGAAGTATGCCACCAAAGCAAGGTAAGAGCATCCAGCATACCTGAGACTAAATACAACTGAACATCAGCAGATCAGCTACCAGAATTCACTACAAGAGCAGTTACCATCCTCAAAATGGTGGAAACGACTAGCATCTCTCATGATGATCTTCCTCTGTGCAATCTCACTGATGAACTTCATTACTGTGTGACAGTCCCCACAGACACGAAGATTCTTTACAACCCGAATCACTGATCCTGGAGGGGACTTGAGTATTCCAAAAGCTACAGCCAGCCTCTCGCTGTGCAAGAACAGATGCTGCTCCTTTTCGTGCTCTTCCAAGTCATGCATCACAGAACTAGTATCAGGGACATAACCCCTCTTGCGCATCTCTGAGACCAATTCCTCGAGAAAACCAGTAATTTCTTCTCCAACATCAAGCGGAACCTCCCCAGCATGAAACATTCGAGATTCCTTCCCAACTTCTATCCAGCTATACCCTGGCTCCTTTCTTATCTCCATCTCAGCCATGATTTTTCTTACCTTGGCCACGGAATCCCACTTGCAGTTAACTGCATAGACATTAGATAACAAGATATATGTTGAAGGATCTTTTGGTCTCAGCTGTAGTAAATTATCAGCGACCCTGAGACACATCTGAGTATCATTGTGCTTCTTACAGGCACTCAATAGGGCGCCCCAACTAGCTTCATCAGGCTCATATGGCATTGTAGTGATGAGTTCTTCAGCTTCTGATAAATAGCCTGAGCGACTAAGAAGGTCCAGATAGCAGGTATAGTGTTGCAGTCCAGGCTTGATGTCATATTCCCGCTTCATTGAATCAAACAGCTGCCGCCCTTTCTGAACAAGACCAGCATGACTGCAAGCATAGATCAACCCAACAAATGTCACCTCATTGGGCTTCATCCCTGCAAGAAGCATCCTGTCGTAAAGAGCCAATACCTCCTCAGCTCGACCATGCTGTGCCTCTCCAACAAGAATTGTCGTCCATGAGATGACGTCACGGACTGTAATCCCCTCAAACACTTCCCTAGCAGAGTGTATGTCACTGCATTTAGAGTACATGCCAACCAGCGCGTTCCCAACAATTATATTGGACAGGAAGCCAAGCCTTATTGCAAAACCATGCAGCTGTCTTCCCAGCACAAGCGCGGACAGGTCTGCCGCGCCACCGATGACAGTCGCCAGCACAAACGCGTCATCAATCCTGACACCATCCCGCCTCATCTCAACAAACAGCCCCACAGCGCCGGTGTTGTTCCCAGCCTTTACAAACCCAGAGATGAGCGCAGTCCACGTGAAGAGACCGCGTTCAGGCATGCTCTGGAAGAGGTCGATTGCCTCGCTGGCACAGCCGTTGGCCGCATACCCGGAAACCAGCGCAGTCCACACAACGCTGTTCTTGACACCGATACTGTCGAACACCTTCCGGGCGTCCCGAGGGACGCCACACTTGCAGTACATGTCGACAAGCGACGACTTGACGACGTCGTCGGCGCTGTACGGGGATGCCACAAAGTGGGCGTGGAGCTGCCTGCCGAGGCGGAGGCTGCGCAGCCTGGCGGCGGCGCTGGCGATGGAGGCGAGGACGAAGTGGTCGGGGCGGAGCGCGTCGTCCGAGAGCATGCGGCGGAGGAGCGGGAGCGCGAGCGCGGGGGCGGGCGAGCGGGGAGACCGCGGCGAGGAGCGCCGAGTAGAGGTGGAGGTCCCGGCGCGGCGCGTCGTCGAACGCGCGGCGGGCGTCGGGGAGGAGGCACGACCTGGCGTAGGCGGACACGAGGAGCGCCGGCGCGGAGGGGAGGTCGGCGAGCCCGTCCTTCAGGAGACGCGCGTGGACGCGGCGTACGGCACGCGGCGAGCCCGCCGTGGCGCGAATGGCGGCTGCGGCGGCGGGAGGGAGCATGCATAGGACAGAGGGCAGGGCAGTTCGAACGAAGTTTTGAACGGCCGCCGCGCGGCTACTGGTCTGAACCTGATGCTCCAACGGCGCTGTGCCTTTCTTTCCCTTTATTAATCTCGGTGGCATCTGAGCCGTTCATCGGTCGGGTAGGGACGGCCGAGATTTCGTCGGTTTGCTCACCAACACCAAACAAGCCTGAAGAACTTGGTTGGAGGCGGCGACACTTCAGACATGTCAGTTCCCTACTTCCCTTCCCCGCCGCCGCTGGCGGCGTTCCAATACTCTGTCATGTCCGGCGGCATGCCAAGAAACGCCGCCCAATGGCAAGTGCAATACTCTGTCCGTTTGGTCATACATTGCAATTGCATCTCCGTGGTTAAAATTCTAGTGTTGGCTCAGATATGCAATTGCAGTTAACACCCCAAAATTCTGGTGCACGGTGTCTGGAATGCCATGTTCTGGAGCCTCTTGGATTCCTGCTGCTAATCTTCGCCAGTTCAGTTAACACAATCTGTGCAGGCCTGCAAGGCCCTGTCTGAGCTTGAGCATCCCTTCAAACTTTTTTGTTTTGGGTTCAGAACACTGGAGACGTCAGAAATCTATCGGCATGCCCTGCCCCTGCACCTGCGATGCACGCGCAAAGCCAAAGGACAAAGTTCAGTGAAAGACCGCAGGATCTGAATCTTCAACTGACCACTCTCTGCATTTTTTTCTCCTTGCGACTAGTCTCCTGCAGCATAGCTGACTAGCCGTGCATATAGTTTATCACTTATCAGTCGTGTTTCTGAAATGCTGGCGGCCGCTAAGAAACACTTCTAGCTTGGTAATAAGCTCTGTATCTGTGTGTCGCTAGAGTAACTGACTGCGCGATGCATGTACAGTCGTACAGACACTGCATCTATCTCCAACACAAATCTTTTGCAACAAACTCAAATTTGAGGTCAATGGTCACAGGAGAGTACGAAATGATTGGTTCGTGCATTCTTTAGACTGAAACTTTCATCTATGTGACTGTGTCCGAACTACGTAGGAAGGAAGGACTTAATTAAGGTAGGCCCGTGCTAATTTCCCTGTCAATCATCAGAAACTTTCAGCAAGTAGGTCCGTGCTAATTTCCCTGTCAATCACATCGTGAACAAGATAACACAAGGAGATTCCTTTCAGAAAATTTGTTTTAGTCGCTTCAGATAACACAGGAGATTCCTTTCATTTTTGTTTTGTTTTGCTTTAGTCGTTTCAGATAACAAAAGAGATACAATTATTCATCCCACAGCATGCATGCATGTCGGTCAAAATATTTTCAAAGAGAGTTCATGCGCTCTCTACGAGTATCCACTATCCAGTTTGTTCTCCGTCTATCAGACTTAATTAAGGTAGTCCAATACTGACTGTGACCAATTATTTGAGGGTAATGTGTGATTGTGCTGAATTGGTGTCGTCGTCTGTGCATGCATTGAAAAACTGAACCTCCTGATCTTACGCATCTGATGGCGGTCATGATCGAACTTTGCAGCATGGTGTGCATGTGTGTTTGCGATCATGGTTTTAGTGGGGCTAGAGATGAAACGAGAATTGTGGAAATTTGGAGGTTGGGGTGCTAGCTGCTTGCTCATCATCACAAAAAAGCATGCATGGATGATCCAAACGGAACGCGTACTAGCTTTGCTCGAAGCTGGACCAGCTAGCTAGCTTTGCTGATATAGCTCATGAGTCATGATGTAAGAGTCAATGCTAGCTTTTCTTCAGTTAGTGAAGGTGTATAATGTGTGGATGCATGCATGCCCAAAAGGTAGAGGGGGGATCTTTTGCATGACAAGTTGCTTAGCACAGGAATATCGATGGGAACTAAGCTAATATACATATACTTCAGAAGACTACAGATTATCATATCCCTCCATTCTAAAAAGCCGATCTTTTTAGTTTTGTCACACGGGTCAAAATTTCTAACTTTAAACAAATTTATAAAAAAATATATTAATATCTATATAATAAGGAATAAATACACTAATAATACATAATTCATAGCGGGTCTGATATAAACTAATTTGACTTTATAGGTGTTAGTCGCCATGTTCGTTTATCTTATCAGTCGTTCAAACATTATTTTTCTCACAGCAAATCAATCGTGTGTCTTACCAACCGGCTTATATGACGAGCTGAACACGCCGAGTGTATTTCTAGGGAGCTAGGGCCCGGCTAAGATATGAAAAAAAAATCACTATAGCTAAATTACTAGAGCCTAATCTTTCATTTTTCAAGTGATTTACTACTGATCTAATTGGCCAAGACCTAGGCTGCAGCATGGCTAGCCCAGGGCCTGTGTCCGACACTCTGTATTTCCTATAAACTCAGGTCAAAATTAGAGAAAATTTTTACTTTCAATAAAACAAAGACCTACATTTTGGGGAAAAACCTTAGAATTTAAATCTAAAGATGGTATGAAGAAATTTGCAAAGCGCCAATGTACCGGTGGCATAAACCTAAATAAAATTAATGCAAAATGAATAGAAAACTACCAAATGATACATATGTAATCTCACATTTTCTCAAGTTATGTAAAGCTACTTAAAGTTTTGTGCTTTGACAATTTAACTGCATATATAAATCTATTAGTTTATTGGCAAGATCTTCGATATATGACCGTTGGACTAAATATATATAAATGTGTATATAATGCAGATATTGTTTTTGGGGATTACCTAGTACTAATCATGTGTTGTGTCAGTCTATTTTAAATTTAAAATTTGGCAGTCAAAGTTAAATTTTGACTTTGGACGACATATTAGAGCTAACTATACTTGCATTTGTGATAAGTGATGTATATATGATTTGATGTTTACCTTTTCAAACTGTTTGGAGATACTTTATTATATTGATTTTAAAGCCTTCCAATGTTCTTTAAGCGCTAATTAATTGATCCTGTCATGTGGACAAAGTTCATAGACACGGCAATATTTTTTGACGATTTTCTGATATGGTACGGTGAGTAATTGACTATATATATATATATATATATATATATATATATATATATATATATATATATATATATATATATATATATATATATATATATAGTGAACAAGCGAATGTTGGTAAAATTAACAAAAATAGTTAATGGTATATCCTAGGTTTCAGCCTTTTTAATTTATATCTTTAGATGATCGTCTATATATGATTTCCTGTTCCTGTGACCTAACGAGTGCATGTTCTTCTAATTTTCAGCTATCATGAGCATGCAACTTAGCATAAAGTGAGAAAGCAATTATACTAGTTAGATCAAAATGACTGATCCATATATAAGCAGTGCAAGATTCATGGCATATATGTGACTTCTCAAGCTTAGCATTTTGCTGTATTTAGTGCGGAGAAGCATAGGTAGATGTCTCGGAGAGGTGATCCAGGTGGCTCAATTAGTGTGGTGAAGGCAATTGAATCTATTACCATGTTGGAATATCTCCAAGGATTTACCATGGTTAGCAATTTGACCCTAACTCCATCTGTCTTATGTCCTTTATGTGTTTCTCTATTATCAGTAAATAACCCCATTGCTTGGGACAAAAGGCTTTGTTGTTGTTGTTGTATCAATAAATAAACATTGCTAGAGGATGTTAATACAAATTAACCTCTGGGGGCTATATATCATTTTCCTGCAACTTAAACATGAGTTAGACCATTATTGTAAAATAATATACAAGAAGCTCAATACTGTTTTGTTTAAAGGGTGTTGATTTTTTTCTAACACAGGAGAGCATGTTAATTAGTTCTAAGAAAGCGCATACCGGAAAATTAGTTTTTATGGACCATTATTGTACAGAAACGTTTTATTAGACCAGTTTTAACTGCTAGCTAGTAGGGTTTTTTTTTTTTTTTTTTTTTTTTTTTGCTAACTAGCAGCTAGCCTTGCTAGCTAGTGCAGTGGGCATCTATATACTACATCAAGAACACTTACCAGCTATACTACATCAAGAACACTTTACCAAAACTTCGGAACACCGGTTGTGTGATTTCGGATTTGTGACCGTGAGTTGTTCTTCTCTTTTTCTCTGGTATGCAATAACTAGCAGCTGGGGAACACCGCTGCTTCTACAGCCAGCTATTTAATATTTATAGCTGTCGAGCTGGCGTTTTTGAGTAGACTATATGTACATCATAAATCTTTCTGTATATAAATGCAACGAGAATTATAGACTCCAGAGAAGACACCAAAAATGAAGGCATCCAACATGGATGACCCATCTTGTTGAATTGATCGACAAAACAAATTGAGTAGGCTTTTGATCATCTGCCTAGTAGATTGTCTTTTCCATCAATCAGACTGAATACAATAGAAAGAGCTAACATCCCAAATTAATTAACTTACCCCCGAATATGCAGCTTCAGCTGCTTGTTGTCTTGTTTGCCCCTTTTCTCTTCAGCAATTAAGCATCAGCAGAAAAGAAAAAACACACAATATATGCTCTTCGACGACTGCTAGCACCAAGTAAAGAGCAATGACCAAACACTGTTGCAAAGGTAAAGAACAAAAGCTGTTGCCATAATCACATGAATCATTCCATGGATGCAAAAAGACTAGATCTGAAAGAATACACAATTCCTGTGGGCACATGCATAGCTTTTTATCTAACCTTGTCCACCCCCTGCAAGAGTCTTCCTCCCAATCATGCAGAAAGAAACAAACCCTGCTGCAACGGTCTGCGTCCCATCATGCTCACATTATTTCATGTGTCTTAGCTTGCAGTTTAACTGCAAAATGAAACCTACCAAAATATTTTGGTAATTAAATTAAGAAAAATACACCAATTCTAATAACTAGTAGAATACACCAATTCTAATAACTAGTAGTTGTCAAAGGAACGCATGGAATCAGGAGGAATTAAACTTGCATGCAACTGATTTTTAGTGATCCCAATATGCTTACAGACCACTTATCCTCAGTTCTGATTCTGAATATGATCCTGATCATTTAGTATTCTTGATCATATATACTAATCGACATAAATACGTTGTATATATATGTTAGCCTACACTGATGGCAGGTTTTAAGAATTTTAACAGTGAGTTTGAGCTCACTTAAAACCAGAAGGATTGTAATCCCTGTCTGTCGTGTCAGGTATCGGGTTCCAGTCCCAGCTAAGCTTGTCAGCGACTGAAGACAGCGGCGGCGCGATCGGCAGCGCACCAAGCGGCGTCATATGTAGCATTGGCGGTGCCGGCGTCATGAGTAATGGGAGGAGGTGGCCACCCGTCGCGGCCGAGAGGTTGGCGTAGGCCTGGCTGGTGCCAACCAGCGTGCTCAGCTCGTCGACGGACGACCTTGAGCTGCCAGCCATAGGCGCGGCGGCAGCGGCAGTGGCCATGTCGAGGAGCGAGTACGTGGAGGCGAGGGCAGTCGTCGCCGCGCCCAGTGCCGATTGTGGCGCAGCTTCAGCTGTTGATATCGTTGTCATCACCGGCGCGTACGTGCATGGCCTCGGGTGAGGCAGAAGCTGCGGCGGCGCGCTGTGCACGGTGACTACTTGGTCCATTATGGGCGCCGGCGGTGACGCAGACGAGCATTCTCCTTGGAGCAGATGGAAGCTGCTGAGCTGCTGCGTCGGTGACAGTGGCGTCGATGACGGCGACGAACCGTGCCGAACTGTCGTCGTCGTCGGCACACCAGTGCGGGAGGAGGTCCGCCGCGCTTGGGTGCTGGAGGATGACTGCCCGTGGCCGTCGTCGATGCCAGAGCGCTTGTAGACGCGGCAGAGAGAGATCTCGGACTGTATCATCATCAGTCATCATGCACAGCGAGAAAAATAAATGGTCAGTATGCTGATTGCTGCATGCATTTCTTTTTGGAAGGAAAAAGGGAAAGAAATGTACTCCTACTCTCCAGAAACTGAAAAAATCAGTACGCACCAACATATAATTCAAGCAGGAGACGAGTTACTTCTATATAGACAGCAAAGAATCAGAGATGAAGAGAAGAGACGATGATCGATCGATGATAGATACGTGAATTTTAAGATCAACTAGTCGTGAAGACAGAGAACTTCAAGACTAATTAGTTGGTGTAGGTAGGAACGTTCAAGTGCTTAATAATAAATTAAAGTTCAGATCTGAGTGATTATTTAGCAAATAAAAGGGAATTCGATCACTTTAGCTTGAATACTGAGTGCTGAAACTGCAAAAGATCTTGCAGAATCTGGAGGACATGGTATCTAGCTAGGAGGTGAATTTTAGAGTGTAGCTTTCGTACATATCCGGTGGTGCGCAAATGTGTGCCAAAAAGCGAACCCTAGCTCGTATAGATCTGAAAAGAAAAGGAATAGGCATCCGCATCCGCATCTTGCATATTCATACAAATCATGCGACCAAAGTAAAAGCACCGAACGAAAAAGTAGGTCAAATGATTAGTATGTTAACCATAAACACACCAAATAAACAGCTCGAGCTAGCTGGAGGCCTAGGCCTCGTCAATTTGGAAAAACAAAAGTTTTTTCTTTTGAATTAGGAAACGAAGACGAAGTAAGCAAGAATTCCGCACCCAAAAACTAAAATTGAGCTCACGGCCGGAACGAAAGCCCTAATTTTTGCGGATCAGCATGTATATTCTGAAATCTGAACTCAGTTATTCACCTTGGGAATCAAAGGATCGGCGTCGGTGGCCGGTGGCGGGAGGCGGTACTCGTTCATGATCCAGCTGCTGCGGACGCCCTTGGGCGCCTTGCCGGAGTAGAACACGAGCGTCTTCTTGAGCCCGATGGGGCGGTTGTTCTCGCCTCGGATCATCCGGTCCGCGCCCGTCGCCTTCCAGTACCCCGACGCCGTCACCCGGTTCGGCCGGTCTCCGTTCCGGTACTTGCGGTCCCTCGGCACGTAGAAGAACCACTCCTTCCCGCCCATCACTGCCATTGCTGCGGCGCCGTCGTCCGTCGAGAGAGCAATCAAGATCGAGCACCAAGCAAGCAAGCAATTACAACAAATTAATTAGCCAAGATCGATCCAGATTCAATTCAATTCCAGGCTGCTGACTACTAGCAGCTGATCAAGCAGAGAAGCTTGCAGATGCATGCGTTATTAATTATCAATTGATGATGATTACCTGGGAGCTCCCATGGGTCGAAGCGGTAGAGGTCGAGGAAGGCGATGAGCTCGACGTTGAAGCGCTTTCCCTCGACCTTGCGCCGGAGGTAGAACTCGATCAGCTCCTCCTCCGTGGGGTGGAACCGGAACCCCGGCATCACCACGTCGTTGTCGTGCGCGTCCCCGGCCTCGCCGCCGCCGCCACCCACCGCCACCTCCGTCTCCCCTCCTCCCGCAGCAGCTGCTGCCGCAATAACGCTGCCGATGGCGCCGTGCCCGTCGTCCTCGAGGTCTCTGCTCATGGCATAGCGCGCGCCGGAAGCGACGGCGAGCCAGAGCGGGAAGCTAGGGCAACGCCGAGGGGAGCACTGCGCCGAGGAAGAGGAGGAGGAGGCGGCGTAGAATTTGGGGGCGCGAGGCGAGTGGGAGGAGAGGATAAGAGGGTGGTGCTCGCACGACTGATGAAATGAAATGATGCATGATATATACTGGAGTGGAGGTTTTTGGTTACTGATCAGTCCTTTTTGCTGGTATCCACAGTTGCCAGTACCCACTTGACGATGGCTACATACCGCCTTTCTAGCTACCTCTCTGTGTCTGTGGTGACGGCTACTGGAACTCTGGTACAATTTGCTATATATATGTGGCTGCTATGACAAATGTTAATGTGCAAATTAATACACATGAATTATTCATGGTGTTAATTTGCTGCATAGATAGTTTTCCTAGCTAGGTGAACATCTTGCTTGGATAGTTGGATCGGATCGGATATGAAGCTCATTCAATTCATTCGTTGGACCAAGAAAGATTGATGTCTTGTGCACGACCAATCAACTGGAAGTACTTTTTTTTATAACAAACCGGTAGCACTTGAAACCCATGGTTGGACTAAGGGAAATCATCTATGACTGATTAACCGGTAACACCGCCTTGAGCTCTAGAGAGAACTACTTTTATGATTAGTCCACCTTGATGAATCAAGCCATACAAAATTCAAATGTTAAAAATTTAGGCTCATAATTTTCTTAGATTCAGAGAGTCCAAGGTGTCGAGCCCAAACTTTTGGACAATGTTTCATTAATTTGGAATTGTTGCATTAGGAAAACCTAAAGGTAAACATGTACAGTAGAATTAGAGTCATATAATGCATCATCACACTATAAACAAAAAGTTCAATAAATCTCAGTATCTTTTTTCTATTGTCAATACAAGGTTAACTCTTTTAGTTTTTCTATCCAAACTCTAGTTAAAGCTACTATTATTTTGCTATGGCAAGGGGGTATATATGTTTGAATGGATGAGTGAAACCCCACTAGGATTCTTTGTAAAATTTTTTGTAAAAATATTAATTAAATCTTCTGAATTTGAGTATATAGCTCATCCCATGTCCAACGACAAGCAGGTTTGATGGTCCTAGAGAGAGAACCGCTTGATTCCAGCTAGCTAATTGGAAACCAATGCTACAGTGACCTTTTAGAAAGAAGTGGCCAACGACAAGAGGACCTAAAACAGCTATGACATATACAGGGAGCAGCTGTGTTGGTAGTGTATAAATTGTACAGGACCTTTGTATAGGTAGTGTATAAATTGTACAGGGACCTTTGTATTCATGGACCCTCCAGCAGGCTCCAAGAAGGAAAGGGACTGAGTGGTGGCATTAAAGAGGGATAGAGACTGGCCAAGATGAGCCCCGCTTTGGGCGGCTGCCTCTTCCAGGCCTCTGACGTGTGGATGCATGTCTACTTCTACCTTCTCACTCCCTTGACATTTTTTTTTTTCATTTACACTCCAAAGCGGCAACACACAAGTCCCCCGCCCGTTCGAATAAAAATATATTTCTATCGGATTTTATTTCCCTTTTTTCTCTCTTTGTTAATCGTTCTGGAATCCGTGTCCGCACACAGTTTGCTCACTGTCAGAGAGTCAGATCTAGAAGATTGCACGATGAAATGACAGAAGAATAAGGTCAAATTCCATGAGGAATGGAGAAGACTGACAATTTCTGAATTGATAGCACACATGCACGCATGGGGCCGGGCAGCTCATATATGTGCAGGGGTGGTCCATGCAAGGAGGCAAAGCACAATCCCACGTTTTTAGCAATATAGTCCCTCCATTATCTTTTATAAGACATCCACAAGTTTCAAAAGTCAAATTTTAAAATCTTTGACCAATAATTTAGCCAACAATTTTAATTATTATATTATAAACTTGATATGTTAATAATTTTAATTATTATAACTTGATAGGTTAGATTAGTGCTTAAATATACTATCCAAAAATCATAAATTTAGAAATATAGATAATATAATATAACAAAAATAAATGATTAAAGTGTAATTTGTGATACCATATCATCTCTAGCCACGTCTTCTAAAAGGTAGGGGAGGTAGTACTAACCACAATAAGTCAACAACTAGTACTTCCATCTCAAAAATGCAATTTTAGGTGGATCCTATGGTAAAAGATTCTATTAAGGGCTTCCACCACTGAACAATAATGTGGTGGGCTAACATCAAGTCTCGTCCAGCGTGGAGAAAAGATAAGGCTAAAAGTCGAGTAGCTAGCGAGTGTTTCGTCAACTATCTCGCATAGCTCCCATAACATCTACGGTCTCTGCCCTCCTGGACTAACTCACGGGTGCATTTAACTTTTTTGTTTTTTTAATGTTGTTGATGTCAAGTCGGCTGAAAAAATTGCTAATGCCACTACAGATGCCATACGGCCACTCTCAGTAAGAGATTTTAGCATTAAATAAGCCACCAACTTAATATAAATAAAGAGATATGGTCAAAACTTTATGGAGATGGGTGTATTGTTTCCAACACATTTAAGCTTTAGAAACTAAGACATAAGACCCTCACTGAGATTAGCCTAACAATCATTCCTATCCACCACTAGGCCAACTATCGCCTCTAGATCTATGCGGCCTTGTTGGATCAGCTGCCACCACATGTGACCATCGACCAAAGGCAAGGGAGATAGATCTATCGATTTCTTCATCCCCCCAGCCTTGGCAGGCCATGCGCAACTGCTTGGGGACTAGGCCATGATGGGAGAGAGAGAGAGAGAGAGAGAGAGAGAGAGAGAGAGAGAGAGAGAGAGATGTGAGGTGGAGAGTATAGCAACTGTGAGAGGAAGAAGGCGAGTGCTTGAGGGATGTGACAACTGAGGAGGAGGTGGCATGCGGCTTTAAGGATTGATTTTAAAAAATAGATCTTTGTGGTTGTGTCAATAAATAACATAACTGTCTCTGGAAGTCTTTAGGCGTTTTAGGAGACTATATGCTACATTTTTATTATGTCTCTAGTGAATAGCCAAATCGGCCTAGGCAGTTTCTCTGTCCTTGTCCAGTTTTGCTATCAACAGGATTGTAATAGTACGTATTGGATCCATCCAAAACATAGTTTATTTGGTATGTGTGTGTATATATATGATGGTTTCTAAACAGAAAAAATAGGGTGCTTTGCAAAAAAGAGGCAACAGGGGCCGGGGATGATAAATAGATACATCTTCAGTGCCACGTCCACTTGGCGCCATGTGTCAACATGCAAACTAGCCAAAAGGGAACAAACGTATGGACACACATCTTCACATATACCAACCTAATCCTAAACCTCTTGTTTAAAATCTTAGCTATATATATCTCCACTCCTGATGACAAGTTGAACTGCACCTTAGCTTTGGTGACAAAGTATGAGACAATGTTGTTTTTTATGAACTACTTAATCCACTCTAAATAATAAGACATTTGACTTTTTTATCCAAGTTTTTGGCAACTCGTCTTATTCAAAATTT
Source organism: Chrysopogon serrulatus (assembly GCA_015844335.1). Lineage (NCBI taxonomy): Eukaryota > Viridiplantae > Streptophyta > Magnoliopsida > Poales > Poaceae > Chrysopogon > Chrysopogon serrulatus. The sequence goes on from JADLZL010003858.1 coordinate 66,884, forward strand.
TGTGCAAATATCATTTAGTATTTTGTTATGGTTTGCTTTATTAATAAATGTTGTTCAAAATGACTTAAATTTAACTATATTTGTATAAATTTTTTGAATAATATGAGTGGTCAAACTTTAGTTTAAAAAACTTATAATTTTAAAATAGAGGGAGTAATAATTAAGAAAACTAAGCACAACTATACGTACGGCTTAATTTTAAAAACTAAGCGTAGCTAGCTATATGTAGCAGACAGACTATATACAACAATAATATATATACACATCTCCGTCGTCGATCTAAACTATAGGCTATAGAGCGGAAAGAGAGGCATATGAGACAACGGCTTCTCACAAGTGGCGCAGGAGATCCTGTCTGTACTCTGATGCGTTTGTATGCATTGCACACTACTAGACTGTACCGTGACTAGGGCCCAGGTGAAGCCCGTGACTGACGTCATCACAGCTCACACGAACATCACAGGGATGAATCGATCAATAATCTTCACAGTTCAGAAAAAGCATCGATGGATATGACATTGTACACAGGCTGGCTATTACACTCCTTTTTAATTAATATATGAATATGAATTCTTGCATGTACAGTAAAATTGTATCTCTTTTCCCATAAAAAAAGGTTCACTTTAATTTGTTGATGCCCCAACTAACATGCCACCAATATTTATGACGTGATAAACTACATGTGCATATTTATACCAGGTAGATCAAGGCCTATTGAGCCCTACATGCATGCACACATATATGCACATATAAGCATTCATGTAACGGTTTCAAGACTCTATTGTGTTTAAAAACAGTGCAGACAAGTTTCATCTGTCATGAAACTCATTTCGTTCTATAAAACTTTTATTATATCCTTTTTTATTAATACTATGTCACGTTAGCTTATTTAATGTCTATGAAACTCTCATGAAAAAAAACCCCATTGAGATATAGGTCCTATATTGCTCGTTGCTTGACATCGTACTTACTTTGGACAATAATCAACCAAGTAAAGAACATCATTGGCTCTATGACCTGAAACACATATTCCTATAATTCATATAAATCAGCATAAAATTTCTAATATTTTTCAAATGTCATTTGCAAGTGGCTCATTGTTATAAAGTACTTATATTTGGATTTTTCTCCAAAAATTATCTAGAAGATTTGTAGTGTCATTTGAATTTTTTCTAAAGGTGGAAACATATCACCAATATAAATATTACCAACAACCAAGAATTCATAGTACAAGAATTACTAATAGAAAATTTTAAATAAAATTTTTGCTGGTATATTATATACATGGGTGGTGTCTCGCATCTGAATTTTGCTCTTCCCCTTCTATCTTCCTAATTTACATGCATGGAGAGGAAGGAAACAAAATTGAAGTACTTTTAAGGCCTCAAAAACTTGATATTTTTCATATTTTACAGCTAATTTATACCATTTATGTATTGGATTTACAATTAAGGTATATTAGAACAAGTAAATTGGTTTTGCTTTATATTTGGTCTAGTACATGTCATGTAATCCGACGATGACTTAATAGGCAACCCTTACAATTGTTGCCTTTTTAGTTGTCCCATATCCTTAATTTGTGTATAGAACATAGAGTAGGAGGGTTCGTGAGTTGCATGAGAATAACTTGTTCAATGGCGCACCAGTTATCTCATTGTCCTAGCTAGTCTCTTAGATCTTAGGTGGTTACTTCACGAAACCTCTCTCTCTCTCTCTCTCTCTCTCTCTCTCTCTCTCTCTCTCTCTCTCTCTCTCTCTCTCTTTGTGTGTGTGTGTCTCCCCCTCTACATTATTAAAATCCTATGTGGCATGCATGAGATAACTTATGGCCCTGTTATGGTGTATCGGTGTACTTTCCCTTAAAGTTATAGTGTTATTTAAAATTTTAAGAAACAAACAAATTACTCCCAACAAAGCTAGCATGTGTTCGAGACAAATCCCTAAACTATATTATTTTTTCTTAATTTACTCTCCTTACCCCTAGCAACTATTTTAATTGCTCCACTCTACCCCTAATAAGATTTTTCCTTCTGTTTCTCTATCTATAAGTCGAGTTTTTAGTTAAGATATTACGGGTGATACTAGACATTATAACTTATGTTAAAATATACTATGAACTTTCATCATTATTTTTTATACAATTTTGTATCTAGAGTTCAATAAAAGCTGTCAGTGTATCTAATCTAATTTAACACAAGTTTATTTGATGCCCTTTATATAACCACACAAAAATTTAATTTTAAATTCAACTCATACATGGAGAAACAAAAAGGACAATCTTATTATTAGAGGATGATTTTACCAACATAAATAGTTGGAGGGAGTAAATCAAACCGGGGAATTAGTTTAGAGGGCTATCCTAAAACATGACCTTACACATGGGGAAGTGTTTGGAATTTTTCATTATTTTTATGTAATTTTGTAGTAACTATGGTGCAACAAAATGTTGGGTATGAAGCTCCTCTAGAATGCCCTCATTTTTTCTACACTTTATTTTGGGTGTTAAACCCGCTAATTTTTTTATTTGCTACCCTCAGTTTTCTCACAAATTCGGATGCTAGAAGGGGGTCCAAATTAGCGGGTCTTGGGTGGATAGTGTAGTAACGGTTTTATCACTGATACTGTAATAACTATTGGAAAAGATGAATCTATCCTTACTACTAAAGTCGTATACCACTGCCTCCCTCACAAGGCACTGTTACACATACAGTGCCCAGCACCCTCACAGGACACTGCTCATGAACAGTAACCATTCCTATACATAGTACCGCCGTAATGAACAGTACACCCGCTATGAACAGTACCGGGGCACGAGAACAGTACAACCGCAGTAAACAGTACCCAGCTACGTTACTGTTCACACCGCATATGAACAGTACCCTTCCCGTTACTGTTTACAGTGTTTTTCTTTTTCTTTTTGTAAAGATTTTCCCCCCTTTCTCTCCTCCCCGCGCTTTGCGCGGGGTTCCAACCTAGGCCTTGTACTATCTTAATTTGTATAGATGGATGTTGCCAAAGAATGTGTCAGCAAAGACAAACACGTTCGCAATGCAACAACACGCGACAGCATCAATGGGTCGTCGGATGAGTAGTCCTATACTACTAGTACTACGTGAAAGACGACGCCTGATCTGATCTGACCTGCTGCTAAGGTTGTGGTTCTCATGCAGTGCTCTCGGTTTGTCTTATTCTGTGCGTACGAATGAAAAGCTGCTAGGACCATTTGATGGCCTGGCCAGCAGTGGTAAGCCAGCAGAAGTAGTACTGTGTTTACGCGTAGTACTGGTACTATTTATGGATAAAAATACGGATATTTATCCGACCGTCCGATCGATCGAATTTATTTAGATGGATTTAGATCTGTCCGTATCCGGGTCCGGATATTTAATATCCGGTACCGTATCCATATCCAAATAATTAGATCGCACTCGTATCCTATCCGGCATGGATGACACTATCGTATTCGAATTCGAATCCGACAAAAATATAAAAACAAATATGGTATCAGTGATATCCATCCATATCCGATCCGTTTTCATCCATAGTAGTACTACAAGCACAAGCGCGCGCGTGCAACGCTGACAGCGTACCGTCAATGTGCATTTGCGTACAGTACGTACGACTACCTACCCCTACTGTATGTACGTGTCCCTGACAGGTCAACGACGACCCATGCACGCACGCTTGGGCGTATTCATGAATCGTTCGTGTAACGCATGACGACAACAGTGCATTTAGTGCAGGTGTAGTCTGTACATACACGCGAGATCTACTATCTCGTGACTGTATATGTGGGGGAGAGACGGGAGAGCTGTGTGCGAGTACGTAGTGCTATCGAGACGCTAGAATGCGCTGGAGATGCCTTTGACTTTTGCTCACTTGATCCGTTGTTATTAGCTGCAGTGTATTGATCTTGTCGTGGTATATGGTACTAATGGGTAAAAGCGTCAATAGTGCAGTGGTAGGTCCTCTGGTTAGGAGGCTACTTTCCCCGAATCAAACTTTTTAATTTAAAGTATATTTATAGAAATATTAGCAACATTTATATCTCTAAATAAGATTATTATAAAATAGATTTAACGATCTATCTAATAATATTAATTATGTATATAATATTTTTTAATATATATATGGTCAGAGTTAAACGCTTGACTTCTACGAAAGGCGAAATGATACTTCAGGGTTTAAATTCTTGGTTGCACAAAAAAATCCGTCGCATTACATTCTTAAGAAAATTTCTTCCCTATATATGTGATGGAACTCGAGGGAGTTCAATCTCCAAGGGTCGAGTTTCTTTTTATGAGTACACTCCTCAAATATGGTATAATGATTCAGTACATCACACTATTACTAATTCTTAGCTAATGATATATCAATCCAAATCCATTCCACCACTGGCGGAGCGTAGTGGAGGCAAAGCTGGGCCTTGCCCCCCCCCCCTTGCCTCGCCTCACACCTGTTACTCTGCAGACTACAGTCTTTAGTCTATGCGTGAGAAACAAGCAGTCACTAGTGCACAGAGCTACTAGTACATCAGAGCTCAAGAAACAGAAGGCACTAATCCATACATACGCCACTAGGTAGTATAGTATGTCAGGAGGACAGGAGCAACATGAATTAGCCCCCCTCCCCCTTTGTTTACGGCCATGCTCCGCCACTGAATTCCACAAACCAAACAGAAAAGTGAGGAGAAAGAAGATGCATGATAGACTAACTCATTCCTTAAAATCAAACACGCTATATAATTTTTCTATCCTAATCGTCCATGACATTGCTCAAAACCCAAGGCATACCAGCTTAGTGGTGGACACATGGCCACGAACCCACATTCAATGTGACCATGAGCTTAGAAAATGTTTCTTTTTCCCTACTCCTTCCATCTCTCCTTGAAGCGGGGAACCGTTTTTTTGCTCCATCCTTTGGTAGCTCTTCCTAGCAAAGATTTTTTGTTGAGCTCCCATGCATCTGCTAATAATGCCACATGACTACTATTAACACCATTTACGCATTTATAAATATCATTTAGCACTATTTATCTTAGATATTTATGCTTAAATCGATCGATATGTAACCATTAAAGTACTCTTAGTTTTTAAGCATATTGCAAAAACAAGGCAAAATAAGCCACTCTTGACTCTAGAAAATCGAAACACTTTGGGGACTCACAATGCACCTAGGCCAAAGCTAAACGGAAGGTTCAGCACCGCATAGCGTGGTCCATGCATCGCACGACACAATCAATGGGGAAGATTATAAAACTTTGCTTTGTACCCAAGCGACCAACAAGATATGTCAATCCAAAATTAAGATGAATATTTGAAATTAATAAGACAATACGGTGCGAGGAAACCCTACACTGAACCTTCCTCGTTTTCTCTGACATGGCTATATGACGAAGACACGTCATCACAACCAAAGACCATGCCAAGTCATCAACATTGTAGATCAAAAGTACTATTGACCGCACTACGAGTACTACTTAATATATCCATTTGGACTCAAGGATTCATCATGGTTGGTTATCTGTTTTTTAGTTATTGCTTCTCTAAGGATATGTACGATACATTGGAATACTCCTTCGTGAAATGCTACAACAGTATTTTATTGTGCGCTTGCGGAATATTATACTTGAGCGTAAGAAATGCGAACATTCACGTCATTTTTACACCTAGAGATGACAAACCAAGATTGTTGAGTGCTTGCTTAAGGGTGAAGATGACATGTTTTGTACCAGGGCCACATCAGATGTTCACCCCAAGAAAATGTGATTGAAGATTTTACCAGAAATAGTGGGAGAAAATGGCAAATTATGGAAATTTTAGGAATGGTGGCTATTGAACATGTGCCACTAGTTAGGATGGCACAAATGTAACTGTACTTGGGTGAGTGGCTATCAACGTCGAGCTGTCTATGCAATCTTAGCGATATCAACGTACATATCGGATATGTTTATAAGGATAGGATGTTTCAATATACCATATTTTAAAAAATATACCTTGATAATTTTTAGTGGCTATTTTTTCACGAGCTAGAGCTTTTATATCACTGAGGGTAAAGCTAGCTAGCTCAGATTCTTCCAAGCTTTCTGAAACCGAAAAAAAAAATGTCAACGTTTAAAAACGACTTCTCCCTATTCTGAATCAATGATGTACTCGACTTATTCATAGTCTTAACCAATGCAAAAGAACAAAAGGGAAGAGCAATAATACGGCCAGCTTGTGAAAAAAAAAAAAAATTTGTCAAAGCAGAGTGTAGTAGTATGCTCCAGCAAAACCATGATATATATATATACAGGAGGAGGACGATATGCATTCAATTCCATCGGTGAGGTGGGTTTGCCTCGCTACTTGAGTTACTACTACGTACTACTAGTACTAGATCCCCGTTCCGATCCAGCTGTTTCCATGCATGCATGCATGACCGGCGGGCGGCGGCGGATCAAAACCGGCCGGCCGGTGGGCCGTGCTGATCCCATAACTGGCACTTAATACCGGCGGTGAGGCGAGCGGCTTCGCCGCCACCGCCGCCGGCCCCCCCACCTTACTGTCCCCACTGATACATGATTACAGCTTGCATGATGTCGTCTTCTCGCGCGGTCTCCCCGTTTGACGTACGACGTCCATGCGTGTGCATGGCCTTTGTTGGTTGACCTGCGCCAGCGACTTGCATTGCATTGTGGGGTTGACTAGCTTTCTCCCCTGCAGCCGGCGTGCGTGCGTGGACTCCAAGCAGAGATATTGCTCCTGAGTCCTGAGTGTAAATAAAATACTTTTACTTTTCGCTAGTTTGAAAACGATGAATGCGAACGTGTGGTGCGGTGTGGTGGACTGGTGGTCAGCGTCTCTAGATTCCAGACTTTTTTGAACAAGGGCAAAAGGAGTCTACGAAAGACTGGGATGGGCACATTTCCTCCCAAAACCGAGGATCGAACAGAACTCTCGGTCAGTTTCTTTGAGTTTCTACGGTGTCAGTATCGTTGGTTTGCTGGTTCCTTCCTCAAACATCATCATCGGTCTTCGGTCTTCGCAACTGCCCACTTGTTTACCTTGGCCCATCAAGGCCCATTGGCCCAACACCGCAGCAACGCAACAACGATGTCGGGCATGGCACTGGCAGACCCCCGTCTGGCATCCAGCCACGCAACGATGCCGGGCACGGTACGGCGTAGGCAAGTGTCAAGGGCTGGCGGTGCTGCCACGGGCAAGTGTGAGCACCCGGTTTTCAGTTTTCACCAAACACCAAATCGAAGACGCCAAGTTGTTTGCACCGATTCACATGCACAGGCACAGCATGCGACGTTCGGTTCTGGGTTCTGGCTCGGCACGCAAAGGATAGAATCCAGCCCAAACCAGGGGAAATTCAGCCCAGTGGAGGTGTTGGGCTCCGTTTTCCCAGGAGGCGCTTAGACATCGCCGACCGGAATGGAATCCATCCGCTTCCTATTTGCCAACGCGCCGACGCCGGCGAGCAATGCTCCTTGTTCAAAGACCGCGGACGTACCAGACGCGATGAATTTACAGTATACATCCATCCATTTACAATTTTACAGTACATGTACATCCATCCATTGGCCATGGCCCATTCGGTCTAGCCGACTAAACCGCCGCCGTCGTCGTCACCGCGGCGGCGGCCGCGGGCGGCGGGAGCGCTTCCAGCCACGGGAGCAGCCTGTCGTGGACGAGGTCCGGGCGGTCGTCGTGCGGGCAGTGCCCCACGCCCTCCAGCATGTGGAGCGTCACGTTGGGGAGCTCCGACGGCAGCCTCGAGAAGAACTTGCCCACGGGCCCGTCGATCGGGGTGAAGGGGTCCCGGTCGCCCCACAGCACCAGCACGGGCAGGTCGACCAGCCGCGGCATCAGCGCGATCGGGCTCGGCCCCGGCGGGCCCGTCACCGTCGACACGAACGCGTCCAGGGCGCCCTCCGTGTCGGCCGGCCCGCTTATGATCTGATGAGTGTGCGTGTGCGGGTACATTACATATTTTTAGCAAAAGAAGGAAAGGATGGTTCAGACATGAACAGACCAAACATTTGGAGATGGGTGCCTTACCTCAACTAATTCGTCGTCCACGGCATCTTTGTTCCCGTAAACAGAGAGCAAGATGTCCTTCAGATTGTCCCTGCTCAATACAAACTGTCACGGAACAGCACCAACAGGCAAGATCAGAGTATGTATCAGAGAGACAAGTGTGCAGATCGGCATGCCTGTTTTTGACGCGGTTAAAGAGTGCTGATGCGATCGGCCGTTGTTTCAGCAGGAAGTCAATCAGCCAGAGCAGAGGCAGGAGCAGCTTGATCCTCCAGTCGTCGACGATCGCCTTGTTGTTCATGCCACCGGCGCAGTTCAGCAGGACAAGTCCTCGGACGACTTCTCGGTTGGACTCTGCGCATCATTAGCAGGAGCAAACTGAATGTCATAAGTGCCGAGATAGTAGTTTGCAGAAAGAGAATTTGCAGGCATTGGCTGATTGGAACCTGAGGCAGCAATGACGCATGCAAGGCTTCCAACAGAGTTGCCGACGAGCACCGTGGGCCTCCTCACCACCTCCTCCAAGAAATCCAGTATCAACTGCTTGAGACAACGCATACGCCATTGTGTTTTCAAAATCATGATCAATCTAGATTTTCTTGGGCGAATGTTATGAGAGCAACTCGGTTCAAATGTCAGATAGTACGTTTATGTTCAAATGTCAGATATATATCAGACTGAAAGTGAAACTTGCCTCAGCCCATGTCTCCATCGTGTAAGAAAACCCAGCAGGCTTGTCCGAGGCACCGAACCCCAGTAAATCGATGGCGTAGACGGTGTAGGATTCAGACAACACCCCAATGTTCCTATACCAACGAGTTGATCAACGTTCCCAGCAATGACGCATGCAGCAGAGGCAAAAGCTCGAGCACATGGCGCGCGTGCACCACCGATCGCGCGACGAGCTCAGATTTCATCAGAAAATTAAGATGGACAAGGGCCGCCGGCTCACCTGCGCCAGTGCGCGACGGAGGCGCCGAAGCCGTGGACGAGGAGGACGGGCGGGCCCTGCCCTCTGGCGAGGTAGTTCACGCGCATCCCTCGCCACGTCCAGGTGGAGCAGCCCCGGCGCAGCTCCTCCAGCGTCAAGAACGACGGCGCCGTCGTCGCGGCGGGCGCGGCGGCGCTGCTGGTGCCGGTGCTTCCTGCGCGCGCGACGACGCGGGTCGCGGCTCGGGAGCTGAAACGGCCATGGGAAGAGCGCCGCGCGGAGAAAGGGAGCGACGAGGAGCGGTGGCGGCGTCGGCCAGGTGTTGGAGCAGCGGTCGAGGAGGAGGAGAAGGAGAGGCGGTGGTGGTGGGCGGCAAGTGCTGCCATATCCACCCCCCGCTCGGCTCAGTGGTTGTCAAGCTTCTTTACGGTTTGCTTTGCTTTCGTGTCACGACCGGCGTCCGGTGGCTGTGCCGGCGGCGACTGTGTTGACCTCGTGCCTTTTCTACGGTTTAGATTTTCTTTTCCTTTTTATTTCAGGTTTAGACTTTGCTTTTCTTTTCTTTTTTATTCCATTGGATGTGATCTCAAAATTATTCCACGGAGTATTCGCGTGTGTCTCATAATACAGTACTTCGCCCCAAATTAATTTTGGAGAGTTAAACTTAAAGTCACTAAATTTATGTAATAAGTCCAAATTATAGTTCGTTTTGACTTTTTGACCTAATGTTTGACCGCTCGTCTTGCAAACATATAAAATTTAAGCCATTCTTAAAGACCTTTCATTAGTAAAGCAAGCTACAACAAAAATGTTTTTTGACACAATTTTTTGAATAAGAGTTAAACTTAAGGTCAAAAAAAGTCAAACGAACTATAATTTAGAATGTAGTAAGTAATAACATTTATGATATCAAGTTTATCAATTAAGTTTTATCAAATTTTTCGTTAGTTATATTTTCATTGCATATCTATTTGATATATAAAACTTTGTATTTTTCTCTATAAATTTGATCAAACTTGAGATACTTTGACTTTTCAAGAGGAAAGATGGCCTAATATTTATAGATCTGTGGGGTCTAAAATTCATGAAAGTCTTACCAAGAGAACCCTTTTTATTACTTACAAATTACTGCAATCTCTTAGCAGTTTGGCAATTATTGGTGTCACATAGTCTCTTCCTAAATTTCATCCTAAATTATAAAGTCACTTCAACTCTTTTAAAGTCAAAGCTCTCAAGTTTGACTAAACCTATAGAGAGAACTATAAAATTTATGATATTAAATAGATATACTACAATGATATAATTAATAAAGAATCTAATAATATTTATTTATATCATAAATGTTATATTTTTATTATATAAATTTAGTTAAATTTAAGATGTTTTTATTATAAAAAAAATTAGAATAATTTATAATTTGAGAAGACTTCCTATCAGGTACCAGCCAAAGACCTCGTGCCTCCCCTTGCTACCGTTAGGAGTTCAAGTGGAATTATCTTCTTTCTATAAAGAAAGATAGGCCTATCTTTTAAGGCCATGATTCGTAGTCGTAGTCTCAAACGCAGTAAAAAGCTACTCTGTTCTTAACAATTGTGTGCCCCGTTTTTTTCCCTACTAACGACGTTATGCTAAAAAAAAGGTTGATTGATTGAGACCTTAAATAATTTATTAGATCCCATATAGTTTTTAAAGTAAGAAAATAGTTGTTTATATCGGTTTTCTTTGTGTTGCGTTATATTTATATATTTGTACTTTATTACTCTGTTCTTTTGTGAAACGGCCACTTTATTCCGGAAAATAGTAGAAGTAAAATAAAGAGGTACAGTATGATGGTATAGCCAGTCACTTTTTTTTTTTTTTTTTTGAGCCTGTATAGCCAGTCAGTCATTTAGGAAAAGAAAAAAAAAAGAAAGAAAAAGAAAATTTCCCGGAAATGACCACAACTTTCTTGCAAAATAAAACCTCACCCCTCCTTGGTCTGCGACCCTGTCTCCTGCCTCCTCCCACCCTCTTGCCTGCGCCCCCTCCTCCCTTCGTCTCCGCCGCCGCCGCCTCCTCGCCGGAACCCTAAATGGACCCCGGCGCCGGCGCGCACTACTCCGCCCGTACCGCGGAGGAGGTCTTCCGCGACTTCCGCGGCCGCCGCGCGGGCATGATCAAGGCGCTCACCAACGGTACGCTACCGTCGCTCGCTCCCTTGTTCCGGATTTCGCCTGCCGCCTGTCTCGCGGCTTCGCCGGTGCTGACGTGTTGCTTCGTTTGGTGATTTGCGCAGATGTGGAGAAGTTCTACCAGCTGTGCGACCCCGGTGAGTCCGCTCGATCTCCTCGGCCGTAGGGTTGGGGCCGCCGACAGTCACTTGGTTGCTAGGGTTCGGGCGTTCGGTCGCCCTGCTTGGTGTCTCGAAGCTAAATTTGCCGCTCGCTGGTCTGGAAATGGGAACCTATTACTGGTTCCCTTTGGTTTCAATTGATGATGTAATGGTTTGGAGTACTGGTGAGCGATTGGAGTTGTAGATTGGGCGAAAGGTTGGATGGAATTCTCGAATTCGTGAGGATTTTGTTGTTCGTGCATTGGTTAGCTTGACTTTTGATTCGTGTTTGCTGTTGACGCTACACTGGAAAATGTAGGAATTTATGGGAAATTCCAGGTTTGGGTGCTGGGATTCTATACTCAAAAGTAGCCACGGTTGTTGTCTCTTTGTTGATTTTTTTTCTGCTTCTACCATATTCCATAAATGTAACATAGGGTCATGAGTATCCTATCCTATGTAAGAGAAAACATCAGTCCTTTGTATGTACTAATTTTTTTTTTTTTTTTTTTTTTTTACAGAAAAGGAAAACTTGTGCCTTTATGGCTACCCCAATGAATCATGGGAAGTAACTTTGCCAGCAGAGGAAGTTCCTCCAGAGATCCCTGAACCAGCTTTGGGTATAAACTTTGCTAGGGATGGCATGAATGAGAAAGATTGGTTGGCGCTAGTTGCTGTCCACAGCGATTCCTGGTTACTGGCTGTTGCATTCTACTTTGCTGCCCGGTTTGGGTTTGACAAAGAGGCCAGGTAACAATTCCAAGCGCTGGAACTTTTCAGTTTCCTTGAAAAAGAAATCTTTATATCTATGGTTTGTGTCCTTTATTTGCTTCAAGCCTACATTTTCACAAATTCATCTACAGGTTAGTGTTGACCAACATATATGAAAGACTTGCAAAAAGAAATTTATCATTGTTAACTTATGATTCCCACCTGAGAAAAAAAAATCATTGTGATTTCTCCTTTGTTAAGGGTCAGTTTGATTCTTATATTTGGTGTTTGATCATGCAGTTCCATTTGTACTGTTTGGATTACAAAAGAATTGACAACAAGGATTGAGATTCAAATCAATTGGCATTTGAGTGTTATTTGCCAATTTTTATTAGTCATAAACTAACATGTTTTCTGGGAATGTTTGGCATAGGCTGTGATACGGTAATGAATAGCATCATTAGCATTTCGGAAGCTCCAAAAACTGACATGAGCACCATGGGGAGGCTTAGAAATTTGCTGTTGAATTTCACTAATGTTCATGCCTTCAATACATTTAGGGAAGTGGCCTCCCCAGACATACTAGCGCATAGAGCGGAGGATGAAGGGATGGGTGGAAGCCAGGAGAACTCATCTGTTGCCGCTAGCAATGAGAAAGAAATAGCTTTGCCAATTAGAAAGAGGCATAGTCAGATCTGAAGCCATGGAACGAGCTGAAATCAGTGGAATGGTCTATGAAGGACTAGGCAGAAACGCACAACTATGGGCTGAGAGATGGTAGTGAGTTCCAACCAGGGTGCGCATAATGTAGGCTTTATTTAGGGCCTGTTTGCCAGGGCTTCTTTCAGCTCTGGCTCCTCTGGAGGAGTCAGAGCTGGTGAAGCCAGTTTTCAGGCTTCAGTGGCATCTAGTTCATTTTTGTAAGAGAGAGGAAAACAGCCCCTTACTACAGGCAGAATATCCCCTATGAGGCAGAGCTGTTTTCAGAGAAGCCCTCTCAAACAGGGCCTTAGTATACCACCTTAAGTGATCTCCTTGTTTCAGAGGCCTGTCCTTAGTCTCCAAGCCCATCTCTTTTAAATCTCTTTTGCTTAAAAGATCTTGGAGTCTTTGGTAGGGCCGTGCAACCCACTCAGTCCACCCATCCTAGGCCCAGCCTAGCCAAACCTCTAGTAATATTTTTACATGGATGTAGTGTGTCGAGATGGGCTGGACCCATCAGATCTGTTGAAGCGCTCTAGACCAAAGTGTCACCGTCTTTCCCTCTCCAATTATCACTCTCCCTGAAGTCACCTTCACTCAAGCAGTCAAGCCAAAGCCTAGAATCGATCTGACCCCCCTTTTCCTCTTCCTAAATCCAGCCATATACATCTAAAAACAGGCATGGTAGATCTGGTTTTGGATTAGGTCCTAGAGTCACACCAGCAGGATTAGGCAGATGCACATGGTGTCACATAAAGTCACTGGAGCTTGGAACCATGATAGTTGAGTGCTGCTGCCCACATTGCAGGTGGAGCAGCAACTGACCAGGAGTGGCGCAGTGGCTCAGGAGCGTGATGGTCAGGAGGCCTCACACTTAGGCTAAAAGGTGGCTTTCAATCCCCTTCTTGTGGAATCACTTCATGTTACCTGCCAATGCTGCAAGTTCTTATAAACTTCAAAACTTAACCTTATGTATGTTTATGTGGTTTTGTTCTTTGAAATCGAAAGAACGTTGAGTGCCTGTTCTGATCTCATACTGGGGTACAGGATCTCATACTTGGGGAGAGAATAAGCCAGGGACTGCAGGAATACATTTGATTGCCACAGTTCTGTGGTTTCATCCATTCCATATAGTCCATTTTTTATTTCTTCCTTTTAGCCACCTAGCCAGCCTAAATCCTACTAGGGCCATGTTTGGTTCCCAGCCACAGACTGCTACCATTTGCCACAAAAAAAAATTGCCACACTTGCCTAATGTTGGGTGCTCAAAATATTTCCCACACCTTAGTAAGCCTTAGAGAATCTTGTCACATTTTTTGGGTCATGGGCACTTGGAAACTAATTTACTAGAATAGAATATTGCTACACTTTGTGGTGGCAAGGGCAACCAAATAGTAGCCAAAGTTGGTCAAACTTGGCTAACCACCAAACTGTATAACCGTTTAGCGTACGTAGGCCCTCTTAATCACCACTTGGTGGTAGGCACACGTATGGGTGCCAATGGCACTGCCTGACTAAAGGGGTTCAGATGCTAATCTGTATCTGAATCAAGACATTCAATATCCGTGCCGTATCCAAATCCGAATACTCAAAGTTGGATATTTTATATGGATATATCAAGCACATCTGACATTATTCATATTTTTTAACATGACATTGGTGCATTGCATATTGTTAAGTTAGCCATTAAATTGAGAAAGAGGTAAGATACTGATTTTGTGGCACTCTAGGGGAAGAAATGACTCACTAAATAAGTTCCACCATTGGAGCTAAATGTAGACAAGGATTGAGATCTCGGTTTAACTCATTGTGTAGCATAACTCATAGCCGCACTCTGCACTCTTCACGACACTTTAATGACATAAAACTTATAGTTAAAAGTTTTTTGCTAGCGATTTTTTTTTTAATCATTTGTAAAGAAAAGGAGACTCTTGCTTGAGATGAAGCCATTCACTATCTGACATCTCAGATAATTAGAAATCCGTTTTTTATTCGGGGTACTGTACAAAGTGTATATTTCTGGGCTTGCAGCTCTTTGGTTGTTGTTTTACTTTAAAATACATGTATTGGTGATGCTCCTTATTCATCTTGGTTCTTTAGCTTCACTTGGTTGTGAACTATTGCAGATGGTTTTATAATTGAAACAGCATGCTAGTTGGCAAACATGAAAGTGTCTCGAACTGCTTGATAAATATTTGATGAGTCTCGTTTGGACAGAAAACACTAAACTTCACATATTTTAGCTTTTTAAAGTAGCAAGTGATTTAAAGTAACTTAAACTTTATGCGTCTATAGAAAAAAGAGACAGAATAAATGTAAAGATGATTGGAATATTCTTCATTTGGCTTGTTACATTGTTCATGCAATGCGTTTTCGCTATTGATTTTTTTTTAAGTTCGCTGCTCAACTCCAAGTATTATTGTTTTCGTCATAACCTTAGACCTTTCTTATTGTTCTCCATTCTTTTTATGAACCCTTTGCTTTAGTTATAGAGTATATTGGGCGAGAGCATTCATTCTAAAAATCTGTTTTTGTAGAGAAGCTAATAATTGACCACTTGAACAACTGTAGCTAGTTATCAACTTTGGGTGGATTGGTAGACTGACCAGAATGGACGTCTCCCCTTTTTGCACTACTACAATGGTGGAGTATGTGTTGGTGATTACATGACTTCAGGAAAATACATGGATGCAGAAATACACTAGGGCTGAGGGGTAGAAGTAACCAACTGATAGAAAAAGGAATCTGATAGGTTTTTCCTTATGGGGTGGCTTACAAGGATTTGGTCAGGCTAAGGCTTCAGTGAACAACAAAAGCATTATTTTTAGTGGATTCCATAGTGCTATCTTCACCAGTTCGGAGTATTCTGATTACTATTTTGCATAGAATAAACAGGTTTATGCTTCTATGGATGTTTGAAAATGTGTGGTTTGCTTTTCTCTTTAACAGGCGGCGACTCTTCAACATGATAAATAACTTGCCCACGATATTTGAAGTAGTGACTGGGGTTGCCAAGAAACAAAACAAGGAGAAGGGCCCCAATAGTACCAGCAAAAGCAACAAACCAAGCTCGAAAATGGTAAGTTTAGACACTTATTATTGTGCTGCCCTTAAGTATTTTCATCACTGATGATTTTCTGTTTCAGACATCAAGACCCGAGTCTCATTCGAAGGCGACAAAAGTGGCAGCGCCCCCCAAGGACGACGATGATGAGAGCGGTGAAGAATACGAAGAGGAGGAAGAGCGTGATAACACTTTATGTGGATCCTGTGGAACAAATGACGGCAAGGACGAATTCTGGATCTGTTGTGATAGTTGTGAGCGGTGGTACCATGGGAAGTGTGTCAAGATCACTCCTGCGCGAGCCGAGCACATCAAGCACTACAAATGCCCAGATTGCAGCAATAAGAGGGCAAGAGCCTAGCGTCAAGCCCTGGTGTGACCCTGGAGTGAAGTAAGCGCCAAATCATTGATGTCTGCAGATATATGCCTAGCTGTCTAGCTTGTAGACTTGCTTTTCATTTCGAATGAACGCCGTTGATTCACTCGGTTGCCCTCAGCAGCTCATGTTGGTCGGGCTTAATTGTGTTTAATGTTTTATAAGCGGTTGTTGTTGTAGTACCAGGCAGTCTTGCAGACGTGTGATTTTGGACTCAAATGACTTAACTGACCGTTTCTACATCGCTAGTCTAGTTCCAGTTGATCGTTGCCATTTAACTTTTAGCAATGGCCTACTCCCTTCGTCCCTAAAAGATTATTGCTGTTGGTGTATATGTTATAAGTTGACTTAATTTTTAAAAAATACATGCAATATTTATATTTTTAAATAAATTTGTTAAAAAACTAGATCCAGATATCTTTTTGATGATACTAATTATGATATTTATTATTTATTAAAATTGTTGGTAGTTGTTTCTCAAGAAGCGCAAACGACTTTTTAGAAATGGAGGGAGTAGGTGTTTCGAATGTTGACTGACCATGGTAGGTTCCTCGAACCATTGGTCGATTGCTTTGTTCCAAGCCAATATATGTCAAAATTATACTTTTGCAATTTTGTTTTACCACAGGACAGGATATTCAAGATTTTGTAAGCTAAGAATAAGAACAACTCCCAAGACTTCTTTATATCTTCTTGCTAGAAATAGAGGTTTGATTAAAAAATTTTCCCTTTAGCACCACTTTTTAAGTACTCTTCTCAATTTTGTGTAGAGGCACATTGTATCTAGCATATTGATAGGAAGAGAATTTCTTTTCATGTCCTCTCTTCAATCTCTTTACGAGGCACATTGTAACATGACATAAGCTTTAAATCGGATAGCCTATTTAATTATAAATCTCATTGTGTCAAGTTTGTATTATAATAATTAAAAATTGTTATTTAAATCATTGGCCAAAGATTTTAAAGTTTAAAATTGATATGATAAAAGAGAATGGAGTGATCTCTAAATATTCTCGTTCTCTATTTATGGTTTCTCACTCTATATGCTCTCAAGACTAGTTAAAGCCGTTCTTTATTTTTGGTTTCTTACTATATGCTCTTCAAAGATGTAGAGTGGCGTTGGCTCTCAAACAAGAACTTTTTAGAACGTTTTCTTTTATCAAAATAGCTCTCCAAAATAAGAAGCCGTTCTTTATTATTGGTTTCTTACTATATGCTCTTCAAAGATAGAGTGGCGTTGGCTCTCAAACAAAAGGAATGTTTTAGAACGTTTTCTTTTATCAAAATGGCTCTCCAAAATAAGAATTTATCAAAGCTTAGAAGCTCCAAGCACACATTTGCCAAATAAAAAATTATCAAAGCTTAGAACCTCTAAGGACACATCACATTAGCAGGGCTTCCTGAACGGCTTTAGCTCCGGCTCATGCAGCAGCCCTGTCAAACGGCGAACGAGAACAGCTCCCGCAGTCGACTACGATGACGGAGGGGAAAAAAAAGGGAAAAAAAAAAAAGAGAACGGGGCTCATTCCGGCTCCTCATCCATATGGACAGCCAAACGACAACTCGATCCTTTACGCCTGGTGCACGCGCGACGCCAGGTGCGAGCACGACATGGTTTGCGGAGGACAAGCACTGTGCGGATACGCAGCCGGCGGCCAGGACATGGCTTGCGCAGGCGCGCAGGCCCGCAGCTAAGGTTAGCTCCTCTCCTGCAGGCCAACATAAAAAACTGACGCCCGCACGCCATATGTGTGTTGCCGGACTGAGGAAGATGGCTAGTGCGGTTCATGGAGCTTTCTGGTGCAGCTTCAGTAGCCAGAGCCAGAGTTGTTTTCAGTGTTTTCAGAGCAACCAGAGCCATGCTACACTAGCCCTAAGTAGCCCTGTTCACTTCAGCTGAAAAGCCGTTTTAGCTTATCAGTCAATAGGATTTTCTTCTCACAGAAAATCAGTCGTTTCAACAATATTTTGACTTATCAGCAGACTTATAAGTTCTGCCGACGCATGACTAACAAAACTGAGCACTGGCCGAGGCCTGTTTGGAACACAGAAATTGTACGAAAATTTCATAGGAATCACAGCTCAATTTCACAAGAAACACATAAATAGGAAACATCTCCCTTGTTCCAAACAGGCACAAATCAAATAAACAAACTAGTATGCATACCAACACAGCTATTCTCTACGAAAACTGGCATGTACAGCCCCTCAAGATAGGGAAATGAGAACCATGATAACACAATTCAACAATGTTTTGACTTATCAGCCGACTTATAAGTTCTACCGACGCATGACTAACAAAACAGAGCACTGGCCGAGGCTTGTTTGGAACACAGAAATTGTACGAAAATTTCATAGGAATCACAGCTCAATTTCACAAGAAACACATAAACACGAAACATCTCCCTTGTTCCAAACAGGCACAAATCAAATAAACAAACTAGTATGCATACCAACACAGCTATTCTTTACGAAAACTGGCATGTACAGCCCCTCAAGGTAGGGAAATGAGAACCATGACAACACAACTATTCTTTACGGAAACTGGCATGTACAGCCCCTCAAAGTTTGGGGAAATCAGAACCACGATAACACAGCTATTCTTTACGGAAAGACTGGCATGTACAGCCCCTCAAATTAGGGAAATGAAAACCAAGTTAGCAGGGAAATTGTTCAGATAGTCAAAACAAATCAGCCTATGAGCACTTAGTCTGGTCACATAGGAAGGATAGCCGTCTCCATTATACAAACCAAACGAATATACAAAAAGTTTGTCAGTTGGTCTTCCGCAATTAGTTTGGAGCCCCTTCACTGGTCCTTAATGAGTTAGCGCCCCCCCCTCCCAGAGCATGTTTATCATGGTGGCTGTTGTAATTCTAATGCTCCTGCATACAGAAAATCACGAGGATAAGAGTGACTGCACATTTAGTAAAATAGTAGAAACGTAGTGTTCTAGTGGGAGAACTAACCAGGTTCCAGTTTCCTTCTGGACTCATGACGATTTGGTGCATTTTATGTACCTGAGCTGATTGTTGATTTAAGTTAGTTTCGCTGACTCACATAGGGCTGGACTCCAATTGTACAAAAAAGAACTCATCCTCTTCATCACGAAAAACGAAAAAGATTTGGATCATTGTGGTACTACTCCACACAATCTTGCTCGTCCCGGGTTAAGAAGTGATTCAGACATTATCCATCCCTGTGAGGAAAAAATGGGTTATAAACAACACCAAAAGAATAAATCATGTGTCTTGTCATGTTATTTGTTATTTTCTTTGCCAGAGTGCAGGGTGAGTTGTAATCATACAAAGTGATATTTACCTGTTCTCTTGCTTTCTTCTTGAAAACTCCATAAGAGGACATGACGATCTTGCACGACTCTTCGATGTGTGGTACGAAGTCCATGTTCAGTGGGTTATACTGGTATGACCGATTGGAGTTCATGCGCTTCCGTGCATTCAGGTTAGCATGTGAAGCATTGATAAAATGTAGTAACACGTGTGCCTGTTAATCAAAACATAATTGAGGATAAGAAAACGCAAAGAACTTTAGCAGTGGAATCCTACAAAAGAATAGAATACAATCAAAACTTACATGAAAAGCAGCTTTGAGTATGTCATCTGGCTTTGCTTGGTCCTTGAGCAAAGCATATACCTTGTCCTTTGTCGGGTTGTATGTAACAATATACCTCTCATCCTGCAATCAAACCACATTGCAACTTCACGGACCAATCTTTGATTACACCAAAGGAAGGAAAACATACTGAATGGAGCAAATAAGATGGTACCTCGAACAAAGGTTTTATAGCAATAAACGAAGCAGGTTCTTGAAACGCCTCCCCAAATCTTGATCCTGTAAGGGAACAAAACTGATTAGTAGAAGTTCTACATTGCACCTGCATACAGGAATATAGATTATTAAGAGTGCAAACCTATTGCGACTGGCTCGTGTCGCCAAGGTGGATTAAATACTGTCTCTTGTGAGTTTCCATCTTTCAGTGAGGGTACATACCCTGCATCAGTAAAACAGGAGACATAAATATCACATGGGTGACATGCAAATAACAAACTGGTGACTGAAGACCAAAAGCTTTCATTTTAATAAACCCCATACCTCAGATACTAGTCTTTAGGCTATGTTTGTCAGCTAATTTCACTATTAAAGTTCTAATCTTCTAAATTTAATTGCATGAACTGACAAACTATTTATGGATACACTTTCAGTTCCTTCTCATAAACACAACTGGTGTATCTACAATAATGTCGCTAACGATCTATGAGTTACTATGTTGGCTTTGAAACACACTGTAGCTTTGAAACACACTAGTATTTGAACCCCCAAAAGAAATCTCTTTGCAAAACTTGTACAAAATTTTGATTTGCATGACTAAAAATGATATGTTGACATACCAGTCCTGATGAAAGAATCCACAGCCACAGTGAACCTTGCCCTATTCAGGGTATTCAGTACAACAGATCTCACCTGGTTATAAAATAATATTAGTGCTGTTACCTGGAAGTTTATGAGAAAAGAAAATACAAGAGCAACACACTAAGGGATTTGAAAGTGTACCTCATGATATGAACTGAGAAGATATCCGCATGACAAGAAGGCAAATGAAGTTACCAGTGATGGGTTGCTTTTAGAGATTAGAATGCTCATTCCAGTTCCCAACTTCACAAACAAAATAACAAACAAAAGAAATCTTACAAAACTAAATAAGAGAAGGGAAAAATGAGAGCGATTGAGAAAGCATAATATGATAATAACACAATGGCAGCAGCAAAGAAAGCTGCAAGTTCAATGAAAAACATGAACACTTACCAGATCAGCAATATTTCCAACACTTTCTCCTTTAGCAGTGACATCACCGATATTTTCTCCTTTTGCATATGCCTTGTAGATTGGTGTTCGAGTAGAGGTGGAAGTGACAGCAGCAACATTCTGATTGGAGCAAATGCATCAAACAAGTAGAACACATTCATCACTCAATTTGCAAGTTAAGGCAAGTTAAAAATATTAGTAACATACTATAGCAAGAACCTATTGCAACAAATCAGTAGGACAAACCTTAACAACATTTGCTATGCATGCCATTGGTAGGAAAAGTTGTGGGAAAGCTGCAGTAGCTAATTCTATCCCAGCTCCTAACTCCATCAAGAGATCACCAGAAAATCGAAGCTGTAAGAAATTTTCATTTCAGTTAGTCATTAGCATGAAAGAAAATTATATACTGCAGAAGGGCACACATTGAACCTAATATATGCACCTGCTTCAGGTCATAATCAAATTTCTTCCCTTGGCGGGCAAAAAGCATCTTTCCAACACGCCCAGCCCCATCCTGGAGTAGCAAAACAATACACAGATATCAGACAGTCGCACTTTTTGGTAACTGCACATGGTGAATCTAGTTAAAATAAGTAACCGTTCACAAGCGCTATTTTCTGTAAGAAGGGCATTAACAGTACCAGAGATACAGTTGGATAAATATTAAAGACATCGTGTTCTTTATTTTTGGATACTAAATTGCAAGCTTTGTTGTTCTCTTTGAACATGATTCCAATAAATATCACAAAAGGGAAACTCTATTGATCAGTTTTTCAATAAAAAATGAAAAAAAAGTATTTTTTACCTTGAGTATCCAGTTGATAGCTACAGCACCAGATGCAGCCCTGCTTTGGGAGACTCCAACAGAGTTGAGCAAGGTTCTTGTTGTAAACACACCCATTGCTCCACCAAAGAAATGCTGACAAGAGAAAAGGAAAGGCAAAATTAAATAAAATACATCTATCCAGTAGATCATGGAATCCAAATATAATGTAATGAAAATATACCTTCAATGCTCTCCATGTCATGTATGGAACATATGAAGGTGTGACACTATCTGGAAAGCCTTCGGGCACAACATATGACCTTATAAAGGACATTATTTCCTGCGGCAATAAAAACATGTGGAATTGGAATCACTAGATTAGTTCATCATTCTAATCATGATCATTCATTGTATCTAGTATTTCTATAGTTGAAAACAAAGTTAGTAATTAACAACCAAAGTTCACAATCACAAGAAACAGTATGCTACAGAGCAGGATCCAACAAACAAGAAACAACTAGCTTCAACGAGAAACCAGGATCACTTTGACTAAAGATTGCAACTTTGCTCCACCAGCAAGGCAGCAAACCTAACTGAGGTCAGAACAAGTTGACCCTGAATCACATACTAGGCCATGCATGATAAACCTAACTGAGGAAATCGAATTTAGAGCCAACCAGCGACTCAATACCAAACCACATTTACTGAAGAAGTGGAATTAATTGATCGGAGACAACCAACAAAATAAATAAAAGAAGTAGCTTTTCTTTTCCAGAAATCAACAACAAGGCCTACAGTTGCCGATCCAATCTGGACAGAAATAATTGAAGTTTCGACACATCACCTCAAACTACCAGACATAAGTGCAGCCAAATTCCGACCAAACCATTGTTTCAAGCATATTCATCGATCCACATCATCCAACGTCCAAGTGCGAATTCTGATTCGTTCCTGCTGCGGAAACCTCAAATCCGCGACAAGGGGAAACAATACCACAACACCACCGAAAGGCCGACAAATCCACACCCTCCTTCCTCCTCGTCAAACCGCACCACCTCATCACCCGTATAAACAACAAACAGAGCAATCGCCACAAAAAGAGCAAACCATCACCAATAGTGTCAGAAACCCCTCGGGTCCAGGACGGTAGGGCCGTAGGGGGGGAGGAGGTGGCCTCACCTCGACGGGCGGCAGCGGGGACTGGAGCGGGACAGCCTTGAAGGCGCCGCCGACGCCGACGGAGGCCCTTCCCTTGGCCTTGACCGCGGCGCCGGCGGCGTCGACCACGTAGCTCCACCGCCTCCCGTCGACCTCCTCCAGGCACAGCACCCCGTCCCTCGCGATCTCCGCCGGCACTGCCGCCGCCGTCGCCGGGACCCTGGCGGCCGGGGGGCGGTCGCCTGCGCCGTGGCCTCGGCCTCCCGCACGGCGGCGCGCACCGCGTCCCGCACGGCCGGCGCCGACAGCGTGACGGTCTGCGCCGCCGCCGCCGCCCCCCGCCGCCGCAGCCGCAGGCCGCTTCAGCCCCATCGCCGGCGCCATGCCGCGGAGGGGGGGGCGGGCGGGGGGGGGGGGGTGGGTGGGTGAGATTCAGATGTGGTAAAGGGCGTGCGTTGCCGAGAGACAGCGAAGCAGCGCGGCCGCGCAGGGGAGATGGACGAGGCTTTTTTAAGCGGCTCGCCTCCGACTTGGCGATCGCGCGACAGGGCTACGAGAACTCGTGTGGTGCGCCTGCGGACGATATTTTCTTCTGACTGATGACTGGCAGCGTGGGGTCGGGAGCCTGTGGGCCCGTGTGTCGGCGTGATGGGCTTGAGGAGTGGGGTGGCGGGGGGAAGTGGTTGACAGGTTGACGGACGTGTGGCCGGCTGCTGGTGCCAGCTGGAGGAAGGTCCCGTGCGCTGCGGCGGGCTCCCGCTTTGACCGCCAGGTGGGACCAGGTGGAATTTCGGTGTTGAATTGAATTTCAGTAAATGGGGAAAAAGGTGGATGGTTTATTTCATTATTTGGCTAACATTTTTATAATGCACTCTAGGGCTTGTTTGGGTAGTGGGATATAGAGAAATTATATCGTACTCTCTAAAAAGATAATCGGAGTGTTTGGATAGTTTCTTTATGGTCACATAAAACCGAAAGACAAATAGTTATGGGAAAAAAAATAATGTTTGAGCGGTGATAAGTCAGAACTTATAAGACAAGTAAAGCAGGCGAATATTGCATCCGAGCCATTCATTCTTTCATCGAATTTAATCCTAACCATTCATCTATTTCCTTTTCCTATTCCACCTCTCATTTCCGGTATCCAAACGCCACCCCAGTTCTTTGAGAGCGAAATTCCATTTTATTTAAAATCATCTCTAGCGGTGGGAGAAAAATCTAATCCCAAAAACTAGTTATTGGGATAGGTAAAAAGTGTCTTAGTGATTTTAGAGGTCTTCTCTCAACATAACGAGAAAATTCCATCCCAACGAGCAATACGGTGGATTCGGGTAGTCGTCTCCTCTTTATTCGATGGGTGGGAGGCTATGATTTGAGGGATTGAGAAAAAATTCTCATTAGGGTTTGGTTTTTGGAAACTGCTGAGCTGCAAAATTATTTCTTAAGGTGTAGCTCCATTATATTTGTTGCCTACAAATGTGATGCATTTATTGCTTCAAGTTATCTCTGCGAACACATTGTGGGTGTCCTAACACGGGTAGATATGGACAAGCCCAAATCCTAAAATAATACTACCTCCGTCCCTAAACACTTTGAACTATTTCTTTAGAATCCTGTCTCAAAAAAAAATTTAACGTTGACCAACTTTATAAAAAAAAGCATTAATATTAATGACATAAAATGAGTATCTTATGAAAATATATTGCATGATAAATCT
>JADLZL010003859.1:0-191738 GCA_015844335.1 Chrysopogon serrulatus
CCATACAACACTGGGGCCGCGCTGTCCTCTGAAGGCCCAATCAAAGCCCAGCCCATCGCTACCTCGCTCGGCTGCTCTCCTCCACGAGTCCACAACACGAAACCCTGGACTAAACCCTCGTCCCTCCCATTCTCCTCCCTCCCGGCGCCGGAAAAGCGGGTTCACATTCGCCTGTGCCCCTCCCACTCTTCGCCATGGACCCCAGCTTCCGGTTCGACCCGGACAGCTCCGACGACGAGGTGTCGGGTGCTCCAGCGCGGGGCGTCCCGGCGCAGTCGCCGTGGGAGTTCTCGTCGTACGCGGAGTCCGTGGCGGCGGAGCACGCGCGCCGCCGCACCACCTCCATCGACGAGAAGATCTCGCACCTGCGCCAGGGAAGCGGGAAGCCCGTCCTCTCTGATGGCTCGGAAAGCAACCTGAGCGGCAGCGGGGAGGATGATAGCGACGAGGAGGAGATAGAGGGGGAGAGCGGTGACGAGGAGGACGAGCTAGAGGAGAGCGAGGACGAGGACGGGGTCGAGGGGGGCGCCGATGACGAGGAGGAGATCGAGAGGAGTGGCGATGAGGACGGGAGTGACGAGGAGGGAGGAAGCGAGCTGGAAGAAGAGGAGGATGCCCATGAGGTATGTTTGGGTAGTTTGATTCCTCACCTTGTTCTTTTCTGTTCAGTTTAGCTGCTGAGTCTGTGCTCTTCACATGACGAGCTATGGAATTCGTTATGATGGCCAAGCCATTTAGACCATGATTTTTATGTATTCATCACCACTCCTATTGTCTTTGAAAGTGTAAAACACCTATTAATCTGTAATGGCAGGAAGAAGATACGGCCGAGCAGAATGGCACGAGTGGACCAGTTGATCCTTCTAAATATTTTGCTTCTTCGGAGGGGGCATCATTTCATGCAAATTCGTTCCTTGAGCTTAACTTGTCTCGTCCGCTAGTTCGAGCTTGCGAAGCACTTGGCTACCAGAAGCCCACTCCAATTCAGGTTTGCACTTGCAACTCTATTGTTTGGTCTTGGTTAAAATTAATTATAGGCACGAATGCCCAAATCTGACTTCTTACAATCCTTGAGATATTTCAGATTCTCTAACCACCAGATATGAACTGTACTATACTCCAATTGCTAATTTCACATGTTAAAAGCTTACTAAAATCTAAAAAAAAAGAGCTTAACCAAATATCTTTATGTTGGCATCCTTGGTTAAGCGTACTGGAAGTAGTGGAAATATAGACTTCTTTTGTTCTGTAGGAGCAAGAATTTAGAGGGGACTGGTGATATAATTTTTTGGGTCAATTGTGGCCAAATAATCCATGAAAAGACGGCGATTAAATGGAATTTGTTCTCATGATGGATACTCTTATCCCATTGCTGTGATTTTACGCTGGCACATCTTGTGATTGTGAAATCAACCCTATAGTTATTCAAATATTTGTTGTCAAATAATGTGTTGAATTGGAAGTAAAAAATTCAATTCCCTCCCCGATCCCATAATCTCCCCTCTTTAAAAGTTATAATAAGTACTGACTTTACTGGCTCGATATGTATGGGCCACCTTATATCGTGTAGAACATTGTAATAAGAGATACTAATATGATCACTAAGCTTGTTGTGCCCATGATCAAACATCCATAACTGCTAACCATTTAAAAATGGTTGGTAGTTAGGGCCAAACTTAGCAAATTTTTGTTTTGATCACATTCATTCTTTTGGTTACATGTGTTTATATTATATCCCATTGTTTAGTAAAAGACGATAGCTATTTAAACTTGCCACAAAAATTGGATTCCATTATCATTTTCGCTCAACTCTTTTCATATTCCAGGCTGCTTGCATACCTCTGGCATTAACTGGAAGGGACATCTGTGGTAGTGCTATTACAGGATCTGGAAAGGTATCTCCAATGAACACAAATATTATTTATGTGGTATTTTGAGGTAGTAGATACGTAGGTTGACTAATCTCTTTAAGTTAGACAGCTGCTTTCTCTTTGCCTGTGTTGGAACGTCTACTTTTTCGCCCAAAGCGTGTACCCGCAATTAGGGTGCTTATTCTTACTCCAACCAGAGAGTTGGCTGCTCAGTAAGTTCTTTAAATTCATTGTTTTATATAATCATTTTTCGTCTTACTTCATTGTGTTGTTAGCCCGTCAGACCTAATCAGTAAAGATCATTGTATTATCTTAGCATGGTCCATTTCCTATTTTATATTGTTTATTATCACCAGGCTGCCAATGTTTTGGTGGCGTGTTATATATTCTGAGATATGAATGCTGGATTTCTTTAACCTTGGTCTCAATATTTCTCTGTTGAAACTTTGTTCTTTTGGTCCCTGATACATTTTTTAATGTTACTCAGTTATTCTTGATTAACCCTTCATAGGATATCGACTTTGGGTTTATTGGGCTGTTTCCATATTTGTAACTTTACAGCTTTATTTGGAATCTTTTGTTCATTTGCGCTGGGCATAGTGCATTGATTTGATATTTGTGAGGAGAGTTTTTCTCAATAGTATTTTGGAGTAAGTGAAAAAGGGAAAACAATGGAATCAGATACTATTTATGTTCTTTTTTTTTCTTTTGCATCGTGTAGAATATTAAACAAAAATATGCAGCTTGCTAGCAAAGCAGAGCTACTTATTCTTCTTTGTTGTTCACTTTGCTGAACTGCTGTAGAAAGTTGTGTTAATTCATTATAACATGTAGTTTATTTAGGACTCAGTAACATTAATTTTTCTCCAATCAGTATTTGTTACCATTTACTTAATTACTAATATTTGTTCCCTTACATATGCAGGGTCCATAGTATGATCGAGAAGTTAGCCCAATTTACTGATATCAGATGTTGTCTCATCGTTGGAGGTCTTTCAACTAAGGTTTTCTTGCTTGCTTTGTGTTCTATCAAGTTTTTTATGTTTTCATAGGGTTTTAGCCCTATAGTGCTTGATATTCTTGTCCAAAACACAACATTTTCTGTGCTTTAGGGTGTGTATATTCTAATTCTGTCTTAGTTATGACTGCATGTTAAGCGGTTTCCATGTATATTCTATTTGCTCGCCCTTCTATTTTTGCTTAAGAAGGATACGGATCTGATGTACTGTAGTAATGGGTTACTTCTGTTCAAACTAAGAAAACTTGGAAAAGAAGAGATGTTTTCTCTTGCTTGAATTGCCCTTTACCATCATGAAAGTATCAATGTGTTATAGCATGTTGTGTTGCTATCTGTACAAGCTTCCATTTTTTTGATTCGAATGCTACAATCTTCCACTTCTGTGGTCATTTCATATTTGCATTCTTCTGTTATTCTGTTATTGCCCACTACTATTTTTTTTTTCTAGTTAAATGCTTCCTGATGTTCAATTTGATGGTCTTGCTGATGAAATGCTGTACTCAGGTTCAAGAAGTTGCTCTTAGGTCAATGCCTGACATTGTTGTAGCAACCCCTGGGCGCATAATAGACCATTTACGCAACTCTCTTTCTGTTGGGCTTGAAGATCTTGCTGTTGTGATCCTTGATGAGGCTGATCGCCTGCTAGAATTGGGTTTCAGTGCTGAAATTCAAGAACTGGTAACTGTTGAACTCTGGTTTTGCTGGTTTCTTGTTGTATTGGCTTTTGTGATAGTATTCATGTCATGGGCAGCCAGCAGGCTGCTACTGTGTCATATGCGTAATGGGCTGTAGGCTGTAGGGCCCAAGCCCATGTTACTGTAGCACCACGGGTGAACAGTGCCCGCGTACTGTAGCGCTCCACCGCTGCTGCTGCCAAACCCTAGATAGGTTTAGATTGCTTAGGGGCCAAGTCTCTCAGGACTATAAATACAGAGGCTATGTAACCTTTCAAAGGAAGCAATGAATTATGAAACAATTCTAATCCCCCTCAATCTCTCAAGTTCTTGGCAAAGCATAAGGCCTAGTTATCCCATAATACCCATCATCTATAACATCTGGTATCACGAGTCCGGCGATCCTCGTCGTTTCGCTCCACCTCCCCAACAGCCGCCGAGCCGATCCTCATCCCTCACGATCTGCGCCGCGTTCTTCCCGATCCACCTCACCATCAGTCGCCGCCACCCCACCACCACCTACAGCCGCCACGCCATCCACCCCACCACCAACTACAGCCGCCGCGCCATCCTCCCCACCTCCAGCAAACGCATCTATCTGCCACCACCACAACCTATGCCATAATTCCCGATGGATTTTCCTAAATTTAATGGGAAATCTGATCCTCTCGCCTTCATCAACCAATGCGAGACCTACTTCAACCAGGAGCGCATCATGAAGGAAGAAAAAGTGTGGATGGCTTCCCGTAATTTGGCGGGTGATGCCCTGCTATGGTTCCTCCAAGTCCAGCAGGATGAGGGCACCCCGGCGTGGCGCCGCTTTACCAAGCTACTGCACCTACGCTTCGGATCACCCCCACGCCCCAACCTGCTCCATCATGTGTCCCCTGCTGCCAACGACACTTCACGCATCTTTGCTGATGTGTTCACACAGCTGGATCGCCTCAGGGCGCGTCTCCAGGCGAAGGACAAGGAGGAACGTGAACGCCTCGCGGCAGTACGCCTTCAGGCAGCAGCACGGGGATTCCTGTCACGCCGGCGGATGCAATCTCTGGAGAAGTCCGGGCGTGAACGCCTTGCTGCAGTGCGGCTACAAGCGGCAGCGCGAGGATTCCTGGTGAGGCACGCCACAAGGACGCTGCGTGCAGCAATCCAATCTGCCCTTCTCGCTCCCGCTCCCGCTCACCATCTTCACCCTCCGCCGTCGCCGACCACCCTCGTCGTCGCGCCGACCACCCTCGTCATCGCGCCGACCACCCTCTTCGTCGCGCCGACCACCCCTTCCATCGCGCGGACCACTCCAGCCGCCGCTGCGCCGACCACTCCGTCTGCTGTCATCCTCCGATTTGCAGGCCTCGTGAAGCTAGCTGTTGGGTCTTTTCCATGGGATCCCAGACGACATAGTCTGCGGCAACTATCCAGCTCGAGGACGAGCTGGGTCTCCGAGGGCGGGGGAGATGTCATGGGCAGCCAGCAGGCTGCCACCGTGTCATATGCGTAATGGGCTGTAGGCTGCAGGGCCCAAGCCCATGTTAGCACCGCGGGTGAACAGTGCCCGCGTACTGTAGCGCGCCGCCGCTGCTGCCGCCAAACCCTAGATAGGTTTAGATTGCTTAGGGGCCAAGTCTCCCAGGACTATAAATACAGAGGCTATGTAACCTTTCAAAGGAAGCAATGAATTATGAAGAAACAATTCTAATCCCCTTCAATCTCTTAAGCTCTTGGCAAAGCATAAGGCCTAGTTATCCCATAATACCCATCATCTATAACAATTCATCATTCAAACAAAAACTAGACTTGGCATTATGAGTCTTTGTTTTTCTTTGTGTCATTTTCATTCCTAATGCACTTTTGCCTAATAATCATTGCAGATTCGTATGTGTCCTAAAAGGAGGCAGACTATGCTTTTCTCTGCTACAATGACAGAAGAAATCGATGAACTTATAAAGCTTTCACTAAACAAACCTGTACGTCTTGAAGCTGATCCTTCTCTGAAACGACCTGCAACGTTGACTGAAGAGTATGCTCCACCTCTATAGTTATTTCTCTTTAGTTCTCCCAACCACCCCCCCACCCCCCCCAAAAAAAAATAATATTGTATGATCTGTGGCTCTTATATCATGCATGCTTCCAATTTTACACAGGGTTGTTAGGATACGACGAGCACGTGAGTCAAATCAAGAAGCTGTTCTTCTTGCACTCTGTCTGAAGACTTTCAAGCGAAGTGTTATCATTTTTAGGTCTGTGTTCTTTATAACTTGGTAACTTTTTGATCTGAAGTTTACAGATCCTTTAGTGGGGGTACAATCAACATTAACTGTTTTACTCCTTATTGTTTTAACCTTGAATATCTAAGAATCTTGTTGAACTAGTGTCTATTTAAAGATAATATGATGAACACAATATATTCATTCATGCAATGTTGTCGTAGTCCATCAAGACGTTTGATGCATACGTATGTATAACACAATTATATTTCTATACCGCACACCAGTTCAGAACCCTTTCATGCAATGTTATCAGAGTCCATCAAGGGATTTAGTGTATGTGCATGTATTCCATGATTGTATTTTTATGCCACACATCAGTTCAAGCACTCTTGTGTGCTGTCATTACCCCTGATTTTTATATTATGTATTGTTTGGTTGTTTGGATACATGTTTGGTGATATTTGATAGTCTATTTTACTATTTGTATTATGGTACTGATGTCTTGCCCCCCTGCAGTGGGACAAAGCAATCCGCACACAGGTTAAAAATAATATTTGGTCTCTCTGGCATGAAAGCAGCTGAACTTCATGGCAATCTTACACAGGCCCAGCGGCTCGAGGTGATTTTATTTGATATAGGTTTCCCTTGGTTTTATTTGGGTATATGATATTGATATCAATCATAATGTTACAAAAGTTGTTATTTCAATGTGTTCACTAGAAGATGTTGGGTTATTGTTGTAATGCTATAACTTGACATATTGTGTATGAACTCTTGTTGGTAAAATCAGCTTACATGCAATTTACAATCATTTTGGCGCTGTAGTCCATGTAATGTGCTCCACACCTCAGCTTGTTGAACAGTTCCAATGGTAAACTTACAGTGTGATGTAGTTAAGTTGAATACCTTGATCTGAATTATGCTCAGATAACATCGTAGGGTTTTAGAAGTTAGAACCAAGGCACATTACCTCAACATAGTGAAGAAAAGCTCCACTCTGGCTTGGACTCGCACCACATAGATAGTTATAACACATTATACTGTTTCTCCAATAAGGGCGTCTCCAATGGTTTAGCTTAGAACTAGCTCATGGATTTTTTAATAATTGAATAGTGTCAAAGACAAGAGACTAGCATGGACTCAAGAGAGTCTCGCACACTTCATGATGCACTGCTCTCTCACAGCACAATGTTCAGAGCAGTCTCTTTCTCTTTCATGTTTATTAGCTTAGAGCTAGTGCTAGCTTATACTGTTGGAGATGCCCTAAAGGAACTGCATAAGTTGATTGCTATCACTGTCTGGGCCCAACTGAATGCTTTTGGATTACAACATGGCAATCTTTTACCAGGGATACAGCATATATTTCTGCCTGGATCATCTAAGCTACAAGTTGTTGAAATTGGAAGAGTTTGATTAGATGTTACATTCTCACATGTGTCAATTTTTTGGTGACCTCACATGGATCCTGCAATTCTGAGTTTTTCTGTTAATTGAATCTAATTATCATATATCTTTTCACCGATCTGATAAGAATTATGTTGTTTTATTTATTACAGGCTCTGGAACTTTTCAAGAAACAAGAAGTAGATTTTCTGATTGCAACTGATGTTGCTGCTCGTGTAAGTGACTTTGTACTTCTCACATTGTTATTTTCTTTTACTTTAACAAAAAAGATCACTATTGTTGATATTAAACAATAGAAGATATACAAATCGCTATTCAAAGGATGTATTGACAAATTGTTGGTTTAACTTTTAGGGGATTGATATTGTTGGTGTTCGGACTGTAATAAATTTTGCATGCCCAAGAGACGTGAAAACGTAAGTGATACAATATTGACCCTTTTCCTGTAAATCTTATTCTGTACTATTGCTATTTACTTGGGTCATGTTCAAGCTTCCTGTCCTAGGGCAAAGTTATTGATGCAAATGCTGTCCAGTAATGATTATTAAGTTGACTCTGTGGTTCACTATTCACTGAGAAACATGGCATCTTTAATATCTTATTGTTACTAGACTTAGGTGCTTTGCTTTGCCAATTTTTGATAAATATATTTAGATTTTTTAGTTAAGATTATTTATCAACTTTTCCAATATGTACTATCTAAGCCCTTGTGAAGTTCAGGTCACCTTCAGTGGCAGCATATCTTCTTGTTAAGTTACCAAAATTTTAGTAACCAACCTTCTCTTAAATTGTTCCATTGATGTAATTTATACAGAAGTGTTTATATATTATGAACTGATTAATGGGAGAGTTGGTTGTTCTAGAAATAAGTGTAGGTTATCACCATTATATGTTCCCAAAGTCAAACTCTACTACAAAACTGATCTATCATGGTTCCGTTACTGGTCTTGTGATCTTGTACATGTGGCAATGTTTTTGTTTAACTTATATCACATTTTCTGTAATTGTTCTGTTTGCTCCATGAATTTCTTTCTTTTTTAATGTTTTGCACATGCAGATTTGCTTGACCTCATTCCATAGCTATCCTTCTTTTTTGGAATTTTAATAATGCCACTTGTTTTTGCGTTTTCCTAGTTCCAGTCTTGTTTACTAATGATTTTAGTCATACTCATACTATTCCATAAGTTTGTACTTTGTTTACGTTATTGTAGTTATCTTCATCGTGTTGGCCGCACAGCGCGGGCAGGAAGAGAAGGCTATGCTGTAACATTTGTAACCGATGATGATAGATCCCTCTTGAAAGCAATTGTAAGTATTTTTTGTGATATGCTAAAGGCTGGAAATTGTTGTGATTCTTTGGAATAGGTGTGCTCGCAGATGCATTGTAATTCTTTTAATCGGATTGCTTAAGCAACCTTTTCCAGGCTTTAGCCTGCCGTTAACAATATTTTCTAATTTCCTTCATTCTAAAGCTTGATTATTTGTGTAAAATATGTAAAATAAAGAACGGGATATTTCCATGTGGACTGTGGGCATTTTCATCATGACTTACCTATTATATACTTGTGGTATATGGGAAACATACCAAGCAGGTTGCAGAGGCTGGTTCTGTGAGTCACATGGCTTTTAATTATTTCTGTGCCAAACTAATAACTAGAAATGCACTCATCTATTGATGTGTGGAGTTCTTCTATGTTTTTTTTGGTTGTTGCCTCCAGTTGTTGCTTATTGGTTTTTGTTGACTTACCTTTCAGGCAAAGAAAGCTGGTTCACAGCTGAAAAGCCGCATTGTTGCAGAGAAACCTGTGGCTGAGTGTGCACAACTAATTGAGAAACTAGAAGGCCAAATATCAATCATCATTCGAGAAGAGAGGTTAGTTTCATGCTGTTGTGCTCTTAATTTTTGTAGCTTCCATCCATAATCTGGATATTTATGGCCTTCCTTTTTAGGGTGGAAAGAGAAGCGAGAAAAGCTGAAATGGAAATCGCAAAGGTTATATATTTTTCAAGTTCAGTTTTACCTAAATTAATCTTCTTTCCTGTGAATTTCAGTTACTTGAAAGATTGCTGCTTCAGAATTCTGAATACATTTGTTCCTTTGCCATTACATTTTTGAATATACAAGGCAGAAAATATGATAGCTCATAAGGAGGAGATATACTCACGACCAAAGAGAACCTGGTTTGCTACTGAAAGGGAAAAGAAACTTTTGGCAGCAGCTGCTAAAGTAAGCATATCTGAAATTCTGTGTATTTTGGGCTAGACTTTATGCATTTAGTCTTCTGATTTATATATATTTTTTTGCCTATTGTACTTTCACGCGTATATAATGTGACTTCTATGTTTTGGTTCTGATTGTGCTGATATTTGTTTGCTCACAGTGCTTTTCATTTTCAGTTGCAAAATCACCTATCTTGTGCTTGAATATATTACACTTGGGATTGATGTCTTACAATGCTTGTGGTAATCTATTTATATTGAAAGAGACTGTTGATATTTCCTAAACAAAAATACTGTTGTGAATGGCTCTTCATTGGAGCATGTTGCCATCTAGTTTTTGGAGTACATGAGCCCATTTCTTGATTGGCTCACTCAGGCCCAGATGAAACTCTGAAGAGCCACTTGCTGGCCCCAAGTCCATCCCGTTCCTCCATTTCCCACTCACTATCCCACGGCAACATATCCATCACATTCCCTTCAACCTGCCAGTTCCATGCTGCTTCACTTTGCTTGGAGCAGCACAAGAATCTGGTATTTTGGTATACAAATTACACTTTGGTATGTGAAGAAGAGAAACCCTCAAATGCCATTGTTGCCTAGGCTCAACCTAACTCCACTAGGGTGTCCACAACTCCACATTGGATCTCTTGCAACAATTTGACCTGCTTGATAAATAAATAACGATTACTTGGCATTCTTCAACTTTTGGTATATGACGTATCCCCAGGTCACTTGCTTGTAGTTGCCACTGACTCTATTCACATGCTCATCTGATGCACTGATAAACCTGGCCTTGCAAATTTCTGTGGAAATATTTATTTTACAATGTTCTCAATGCTCACTTGTTATTGTTAAAATTTCCTTTTTGAAGAGCAAGATTTTTTTCTTCCCACCTAGATGGGGCTGAAATTATTTCTTTATCCTTAGTTTGAAGATATCTCGTAAATCCTCTACATATTACTATATCACTGATCTGGCTTTGCTTTTTTTTTTTCCATCAAGAAATCTTTGGATCAAGGTAAGAGTACCTCTGGAGTTATTAGTGCTAAGCAGGCTGAAGACCTCCGTTTGAAGGAGAAAAAGAGACGAGAGCATGAGGTTTGCAGAATGCTTATGAAGTGATGTATATTAATAGTTTACATGAGGTTTGTTTATAGTGACATTCTCTTCTCATCTTTGTTTTACAGAAGAATCTACCGAGGAAGAAACGCCGAAGATTAGAGGCCCAGCGAGAGATGTTGGAAGATGAGGATGAAGATGATGAGGAAGCAAAGGTTTCAGTTCTTTGAGTTATTTTGTTACCTGCCTCTGCCTATTGCTAATTATCCCTATGGATTTGATGCAAGTAACTGCTGAATTAATTAATTGAACCATGACATTGATGTTACATCAGCATTGATCACATATGCTCCAAGGGCCAATATACAAATAGGTGTGTGTGTGCACTTGTGTGTAGAAGCCCCCTACATACTGAAGGAAACACAAACAAGTACACGTACATAGGTCATGCTACAATTAACTTTGGTATTCTGATCCAGTTTGCAGTTGCTGTGTGATGGTTCTGTGCTGTGGAGTCTAGCCGTTTAAATCTTTGCTAATTTCAGTAAAACATTGCTACTGATGCTTTGAAAAAGATGCTTTCAACTTTCCCTTTTTGTGTCACCGTACAATATGAAGTCCTAACTCTTCTTAAAGAGAATTATGCAACACTTGTGACAAATCTGTGCTGAAAGTATGTCTTTTAACTGTACATAGAAACCTAATTTCCTGTGAATAATAACATAGGAAGTGTTTCTCTTCACAAGATCTGGTTTCAGTTGCATTTGAATTGGCAGTTAGTTTGGGCTTTTGCATGAACTTCATATTGCATTGCCATAATCTGAAGACTGTCATTTTATTATCATCTGTATGCAGAAGTTGGTCACTGTATCTTATTTAACTTTTATAATGAGAATTGGATGTTATGTTCAAAAGCTATACTTCAGAAGGCACATTCTACCATTCTAGAGGTTGATTCATTTATAGGAAGCACCTCTTTTACTACCACGCATAACAAAATTAGATTTTCCATAGGGATGCCATTTTTATTCTTTACTCTTTAGTTTCATATGAAAATAAACTACGTGCTGGTATACGTGGTTCACTACCTTCAGTTCTAAGCATTGAAGAATCTCCTGCAGGAAAATGATAGAGGGAAGAAACCAAAGAAAGGTCAATCTCTAGTGGATGCTGCTTACCGAAAGGCAAAATCATTGAAGGCGGCCAGCAAACGTGGTCCTGGTGCAGGCAAAGGAAAGAAAGAGAAGAATGCAAGACAACATTCTGAGAAGACTCCGAACAGGCATGAAGAGATGCGTGAGCTGTTCCAGAATGATATGAGCGAATGGAAACAGGGACGCTCCTCAAAGAAAAATAACAATTTCGCACACAAAAAATCAAAGAACTCTTTTAAGAGCAAAGCAAGGTATGCAGCAATGGTTTAAATTCGAACTGTTTGCTTTGCCAATCAACTGGAAATGGGTAAAATGACCTATTGAGCTCTTGTGACTACAGCATTTGTAATTGAGTTTTTTACCCTTCATTTTTGGCAGGTACAAGCGCCGGAAGTAGAAGACTCGGCCATCTCCGAGTTTATATCACTTGCCCTTGTCTCAATTTTGACTGGCTCATCCTGAGGAAATCTCTGGATCCAGATGTTTCCATTTCACCTTGCTTTTGCTTCTTGTAAACTTATTATCATCATGTATTGAAACTGACCGTTCTCTGATGTCTAATGGAATCGCGAGTATATCTCAAATCTTACCTGCCAGACTCTGCTGTGTGGAAACGTGGACCAGGTTGTGTGATGTTCCTGCGCCTCATACGCAATGCCGAGTTGGCACTCGGTATTCCAATGCAAACTTTTGCGGTTGTGTGGTTCATCTTTCCGAAAGCCTTCATGTCCAGGGTGATCGAGGTAGCATTTGAGTCCTCATTTGAAGAGTTACTTTGAATAAAAACTGCTCTGTGTATCTATCATTCAATAGTTGCTCTCCACCTTTGCCTAACAAGAGAACTTTTCCATGTATTTTGTGCACACTTCAGAGACTCGGTCCTGCCCTTCATCTTTGACTAGTGAAGAAATGGGGATGGCAATATTTAGAGATCTAGTTGAAGAAGTTGAAAGACATTTTACGAACAATATCTTTGTTTCTAATAATGATATAAAGAGAATAAGGGACTAGTACCATGCCTAAGCCTAACTGGTAACGCATCCAAAGGAATGAAGCAATGCTGGCATATGGTAACGCATCCAAAGGAATGAAGCAATGCCGGCATATGGTTTGCCGTGATCGACGTGCTCCATGGTGCCGTTGTTTACATGGGCCTTCCTTCCCACAATAGATCTGAATTCATCTGAATTGAAAAATGAATCAGGCGAGGCAATAGTCAAAAATGAATAATTTCTTTTTTCTGCTTTAGCTCTAGAGTTTAGAGAAGAGGATCTAAACAGGCCCTAAGTCACTCGATGCTAGTGCGGTAGTGTCTAATGGGCTTTTCTATTGTTGCCTAGCCCATATATGGTTTACCTTCGTTCTGACTTCTGTCTGAGTCGTGTCTTCTACTGTACATCAAAACTCCCCTCGAAAACACAGGCACTCCGAACAGAACGCAGGCAGGCGGCGGCGGCGGAGGCAGGATCAGGTTCCTCGCGGCCGGCGTTAAGTAGGGCGGCCTTCCTACCTTATCTATAGGTCGGCCACGAGCCGCTGGAAGGAGGCTTTACGGCGATGGACCGGGTCGGCGGCGGCGAGAAGCAGCTGGAGGATTGCACAGTGGCCAAGTCAGTGATCTCCCCGCTCTCTATCTCTGTGCCTCTCTCTCTCTGATTCATACTCCTAGATTAGATAGTTAGGCCCCTTTCTCTGGGCCGAGATTCGCAGAGCTAGGAACCCAAGTCGATTTGGTGACTACCCTCCCTCTGTTGGCAGTAGGTGCATGACCGAGATTTATCTGTGCTTTGCATCCCGTGTCTTGCTTATATTAGGAGTTTAATTAGGACGCTAACTGTTGCGGAGGCTATAATTTGGATCCGTACACATCCTGTGGTGCTGTGAGCGATGGCTTCTGTTCGGAATGTTTGCTACGAATTTAGAGCTTGCTTGAGCTGCATTATGCAGTCTTGTGCACTGTGCTAACTGAAAAAAAAAAAACTGACGGCCCTTTGCAGTCATGCCTCTGGAAATATATGTTTTTACAAAGATATAGTTGAATTTGTTTGTGCACCTCGATCTGGTCGCGTGAAAGACAATTGGTTCTGTCAAGTGCCCTGTGAGCTGGCTAGTTGAGAGGGGACTTATTGGGCTAAATGTGCTTTTGAGTTGCCACTACAGAGATCCTACTTTTTTTTTTTTCCTCGAACAGCGCAGGAGAACTGCTCGTAGATCCTACTTCTTTTACAAAGAGGCAGGTGCGAAACAGTCTCACAATCCTCAATGTTGCAATGATGTGAGTCTGCGGAAGAGGTAAAGGCTTGCCCCTGAAACAGAATTTATAATCAAGAAACCAGTCACAGTTTGATGCATTCTTCAGAACGAAACTGAGGCTGATATCAGAAATGGGGAATGTGCACCTTTCAGGTTTTATAGATGATTTTGCAAATCTTATTTTCTGAAAGAAAAAAAAGGGGCTGTACTCTGGGCCATACAAGTTCCTCAGTATTGTTTGATTACAACAGAAATACAATTCAACTTCATTTCTCGACGTCTAAGTTTGGTAAACCTTTCAGCATATTTACTGATTGTTAAGTACTGCCGATACATCCATGATAGTTTACATAGTAAAGTTCTGTCTACAAGTTCACTTACAATATGAGGTCTTCAGGCTGGATCTCAGTTTGATTTGCGGGAGCTGATTTAGTTCAGACTGCAAATTCAGCCATCCTTTACGAATGCATGTTTATCTAAATTCAGTTTGGAACTGCGTTATATTTAAGTTTTTATGTTGTTTACTGTGGGGGAATTTGTTGTTGCATGGCCATATAATAATCATTTGGCAACACATTTAGTGTGCTATGCTCCTTAGATCATAATGGAGTACATGCCACCAGGAGATGGCTTGGTGGAGTCAGCTTGTAGGGAGGAGAGGTTAGATCATAAATAAGATTGTTTTTTGTTTATTGCTTTTCGTGAATGGCAGTTTGTTTTTTGTTTATTGCTTTTCGTTAATGGCAGTGGCATCTTCCCCTGAATAGAGATTGGTATCAGCTAGTCATGCATGATTGGTTTCAGATATCTAAAGAGAATCTGCACTCTATATATCCCCATTTGAATTTGAGTTTAATTTATGTAGTTTTTTTTTTCCTTTTCCCTTCTTGTTGGTGGGTAATTTTCAATATCTGTTCAATCCCAACTTGCTTCAGACTATATGGCTTTGTTATTACTGTTGAATTTGAGAATGGTTTATTTCACGTCTTGTGCGAATGATACTATAATTCCAATTTGTTTGCTCCAGCCTCAAAACACTCTTCTCGTGTCCACTGCAGTGCTATAGGAACTTGGTTCTTCTCAGTTGCGGGTGCTCTTGTTGCTATTCCTGTGGGCATAAAGAGGAAATCCTTAGCTCCACTGGTCTTCTTCGGCACGACAGGAACCATGCTGGACATTATCACGGGCATTAGCCAGTGTGAGCGAGAGCATGCTGAGCGGCAAATGAAGCTTTTGGAAGCCGAGAAACTTTCGGCCAGTGCTTCAGCTGAGAGTGATTCCTTTGGCAGTGCTGACAAGTGAAATACTTCTCTTGTTTTTCCTAACTTTTGGCCTGGCTTCACCTCTATATTGATTAGAGTTATTGCTCAGATGCCAATATGACGCCTTTTATTTTCTGAATGTACCATTCCTACTCCCCCCAATAATGTGTAATTGTGTATTTGAGCAACATCAGTTGTTTTCACTTCATCAGTCATATGTTGCTAGTAGCCTAGTAGGGAACGATGGGTGCGCTACTTTGTGTTGCGTGCTAAGTTAAACCTTTCCGATACTGAGATGTCACGATCCCAAAACTACACATAAGCGACGCTGAGGCTGCATGACATAGGTGAGTAAGCTCTTATTTTTCCAGTCACATGAAGCACCTATGTTGAATTTCGTCCCATACCTTGGATACACGATTTTGTACCCTGTGGTTTTTTTT
Source organism: Chrysopogon serrulatus (assembly GCA_015844335.1). NCBI lineage: Eukaryota > Viridiplantae > Streptophyta > Magnoliopsida > Poales > Poaceae > Chrysopogon > Chrysopogon serrulatus. The sequence continues at coordinate 15,569 of JADLZL010003859.1, forward strand.
ATTTGTGAATTGGGAAAAATATAACATGGTTCGATCTTGGTCCTAATTTTTCCTTCTCTTGGAACCTTTGGGTTCCCTTAAATGGCATAACATTCAAATACACATTATCTCCAACTTGGAGTGTGAACCCTCTTCTCTGGTCGTCACCTGTCGGTGCAGTTTTTGTACGTATCTTTTTGTTGTGCGGCAACTAGGAACTTGCACCTGTTCCACTCTCCTCTTCAGAATGCTTCACAAGATTGGGACTGAAATGACTTCGCTCTCCCATTGTGTTCCAATTCAACTCAAAAGGATTCTGGGAACTCCAATTCAATTCAAAGGATTCTGGCAACACACAATCTTGAAAAGATATGTTTTCGCATATCGAGTTAAAGAGTAGGTAGTCTTGACGAGGTAGAAACGGGCAGACAATGAGCCGATCTACAATTACCATGTTGAGTAATGAGTAATGCTCGAATCAGATTTTTGGTAATTTGATGAAATCCATAGAGATATCTTTCCATTCCCATGAGGAAAGTGGTAAAGGTTTGAGATAGTCAGTGTTCGCTTATATAACATAAGTTTTTGAACCTAGTCAGTGTTCGCTTATATAACATAAGTTTTTGAACCTGCCCATGTAGCGAGCAATTTCACACAATCTTAACATTAGAGAAATTTATAACTTATGACAAAGCTGAAGCGTGAATAGAGTGGAGAGGAAGAATGGATGAGGAAGAATGGGTTCTGCATTTAGGGCTATGTTAGCTTCAGCTTATCAGCCACCACAGTAGTATTTTTATCTTAAAAAAGTTAGTCCTTTCATCTTATTTCTCATCCGCTTTAGTTTAAACTCAACTGAGGCCGGCTGGCCAAGTAATAACATGAGAAGAAGTAAGAACTTCATGATGAGGTGTCCTACCTACTAGGAGCTTGCCACGTAGACGGGCGAGTCGTTGTCCCATAATCGCGTCACCGTGTGAATCGCTACTACTGGTAGCATTCATTCAACAAGAAACGCCAACTCAGCAGCAGCGGCCTACTCTAGACTAGAAGAAAAGAAAAGGAAAGGAAGAGGAAAGAGTCCCATAAGCTGGCGGAGCATTCATTCAACAAGAAACGCCAACCAGCAGCAGGACGAGAGCTGGCGCAACCATGGCGCGGCTGACCTGACCGGAGCCTCACTCTGCCACCGTGCCACGCCACGAGGTGCGGTGTCCAGTGGGCCCGGCAGTGTCACAGGACAACAGAATATACCTCTCCGATCCGGACACACACCAACGCTCGGACGCCCGAGCACCAGCGTCGGATCGCCCAAACCAACGGATGGCGATCGCCCACCTCTCCCCGCCGGTCATTCCACCGACCCATCTCTTCGCGCTCGCGCCGGCCCAGCAGGCACCAGTCCGAGCAGCGGCGAGACCGGACCAGGCAGCGCGGGTCCACGGCACGGCCGCTCGAGAAGCCTCGCCTCACCAGTCACCTCCAACCGGCGCCCGCCCCGCCCGCCCATTAATACCGCGCCCGCGCTCGCCCCCCATGCCCGCCTCGCCGCTGCCAGTGCGCCACCATGCTCGGCGCGGCGCTCCGCCTCCGTGTCCACGTGCTCGCCGCCGCCGCCGCCGCCGCCGACGCCTCCATCGCGGGCGCCGCCGAGGCAGGCGGGACGGGGATGACGACAGCGACGAGGGAGGCCGGGAGCCGGTGCTGCTGGTGTCCGGGATGGGTGGCTCCGTGCTGCACGCGCGCCGCCGGTCCAACCCCAAGTTCGACCTCCGGGTCTGGGTGCGCATCCTCTTCGCCAACCTCGACTTCAAGAAGTACCTCTGGTCGCGCTACAACGCTGACACCGGTCGGTTGCCCTGCCTAGTTGCCTCGTGGCTCCTGCTGCGCTGCTAGTAATTCGTTGCTATGAGGAACGTGGGGTGCCCTCCTCAGGTATTCGATGGAGGGTTGGGTTGGGGAGGCTTGTCTAAAGACTGCTTCTGTTTGCCAGGGTATGTGGAGGCGTTGGACGACGATGTGGAGATTGTCGTGCCGGAGGACGACCACGGCCTGTTCGCCATCGACATTCTTGATCCTTCCTTGGTGAGCTTAGCTTACGTGTGCTGGTTCAATTGCAGTTGCAGGCTTGTTTTCTGGGGGGTTAATTAGTTTAGTCGGAGGTATTAAAAATTGGCCTTTTCTTGGTTTCGAAGCATGGTATATTCTTTTTTGAGGCCGGTGGCTTGCGATATTTGGAGTGAGTCGCCACGCACTTGGACATTGGGAATGGTGAGAATAGAAAGGGGACGTGATGAAACGGCCATATACACGAACTAGTGATTGTTATCACTCCCACCTTTTCTCTTCTTTTCTCCTTGTTGAAAAGACAGGAATAGACATTTGGTAGATAGATGTGCACTATAGAATACTTTTGGATCGTGGACAGAGACAGACAAAGGTAGATAATTAAATCGGATTTTTGGGTATTAATGCCTAAACTAATAGGATTAGGGCAACCGATGAACTTTATGGGAAAAAAATCTCTTTGGGAATTTTTAGTGCATTCAATCATGCTTTTGGTGCCCACCCTGGGAACCGGGGACATCTATGCAGCATATATGGGCTTATGTGGAGTACTGGCAACAATAACTAGAGTAGTGAGACAATGCTAGTCATGACTTGCCCATGACTATACATAGACACATTTAAGCAACTGTTGGAATCAATACAGCTGCTATATAGTTTTTCTTTGTACTGCCACTGACTAAAATGATTGATAGTATCTTTATGTCTCTGTCAGAATTGATGGTCAGAATCATTTAGAAACTTGAAATTTATGTGGTCTGCCCCTGAAGAGCATAAATTTTCAGTGACATTTTTTTTCCATTTCTTTTATGCTTCAGTTTGTAGAACTTCTCCATCTGTCTATGGTGTATCACTTCCATGATATGATTGATATGCTCATAAACTGTGGATATGAGAAAGGAACCACACTATTTGGATATGGTTATGATTTTCGCCAAAGCAACAGGTACTTTCCTATATATGGATCCCTTTGTATGCTGTTGTGTGTTGAATTGTAACATCAATATTGAGTGGACTGATAGTTCACTGTCGACCTGTCGTGCAAGCACAAGATGCTGTAACAGTGGTTTTATCTGGCAGGATAGACAAAGCGATGGCTGGTTTGAGAGCAAAACTTGAGACAGCTTATAAGACCTCTGGAGGGAAAAAAGTTAATTTAATTTCACATTCTATGGGCGGATTGCTAGTGCGCTGCTTCATGTCTTTGAATCATGATGTGAGTTTTCATATTTGCTATGCCTTTTGCTTATGCATGAACATCCATGTTGTAAAATTTTTCGATTTTCTAGGTATTCACTAAGTATGTCAACAAATGGATCTGCATTGCTTGTCCATTTCAAGGTAACTTATTGGACATTTCAATTGATTTATTCTGTTATTGCTGTCCTTTGACAGAATATGTGTTTTATATTAGTAAATTTATCTTGCAGGTGCCCCTGGATGCATCAATGATTCTCTACTTACTGGATTGCAATTTGTCTATGGTTTTGAGAGCTTCTTTTTCGTATCTAGATGGGCAATGCATCAACTGGTATTTCTTTACCTTGATTTTTCAAACAATTTCTTCACGATGTTCTAATAGCCAACAGCCTCTACAATACTACATTACTTTGCAGTTGTATTTACCTCCCCTTTTAATGTGTTCTGATTATTTGCAGCTTGTTGAATGCCCATCAATCTATGAAATGTTGCCTAATCCGGAATTCAAGTGGAAGGAAAAGCCAATTATTCAGGTTTGGCGTAAGAACCCTGAAAAGGATGGAATTGTGGAGCTTGTTCAATATGAAGCAACTGATTGTGTGTCCTTGTTTGAAGAAGCTTTAAGGAATAATGAGGTACATTCTAATATAGCAATGTTCTTTTTTGGGTCTTATTACATTTCTGATGCATTTGTTATTACATATATTATCAATGCAAAGTGACTTACAGCATAGGCACTGAAATCCATACCATGACTATGCATGTCTTCTAGACTCCTAGTGTGGGTAACTCTTTAATCCACTGACACCTGATTGTTCCATTTCTCATGTATCTGTAGCTCACGTATAATGGAAAGAAAGTAGCATTACCATTCAATATGTCAATCTTCAAATGGGCTACCAAGACCCGCCAAATCCTAGACAGTGCTGAATTACCAGATACTGTGAGCTTTTACAATATATACGGGACATCTTATGAAACTCCATTCGATGTATGGTGAGTATTATGAATTTATGATGGCAGTTGATACCAGCATCATGTAGTTATTCTTATCCGCTCTCGATTTTTATTCTGATATTCATCATTCTTATTTTGAACCATAGTTCGGCTAGGCGCCGAGTACTCGGCGACTATGTGCGACTAGGCGCTAGGCAATGGGTCAGCGCCTAGATTCCGCCTAGCGCCTAGCTGAACTTTGTTTTGAACAATCTGTAACCTTATAGGTTATCAATGTATGAAGTTCAAGGTAGATAAACTTTAGCATCTGATTGAGATGGTTCAATACAAATTGCCAATATGAATTTTGATGAAATAAAAATGAGGTAGCTCCTTGTCACCCATTTGTCCAAAGAGATCACATATTCGATCTCCACGGCTCGATCTGTAACTTGTATCCAGGTTGCCTTTTTTCAGTGAGGATACTTCAAGAATTGTTTTAGTGAAAATACTCTAGTGACGAGTCTGACAGTTGAAGTATGTGATTTTATTCTTCTCGCTTAAATTACTGCTGTTTTCCACAGCTATGGCTCAGAAAGCTCCCCGATTGGAGATCTGTCAGAAGTGTGTCACACAGTGGTACTGTACCCTCTTTCTTGAAATTCATCAGGTTCTGGTTGTAAACTCTTCCAATGACTTTTCACGGGAATATGATACATGGGCGTCCACTCCCTTTTCAGCCGGCATACACCTTACGTGGATGGAGATTGCACAGTTCCCATAGAATCTGCACTGGTAAGATGATAACTATCCTTTGGTAATCGCACAGTATATGGTATGCAGTGCAGTCATAGTTTTGCTAAAGAAACCTAGTTCAACACAATCTGGTTCAAATGCCAGACCAAATTATCGTGAAATGAAAATATTTTGGCCTAGGAATGGTTGTGCTACAGGATGGAAATATGTAGCAATGTAAACACCTGGTTAGTAGTAGTTTTAGGTACTTTTCGACGCCTTTAGTCCTTAGTTCATTTGGAGGAAGCTTTATAGTGGCATATCTCTTGCTTGACTTAATCAGTCGCGGAAGTAGGTTTACGTGTACCTAACACATATGAGTGTTAACAACAGGCTGATGGATTCTCTGCGAAAGAAAGAGTTGGCGTCAAGGCTGACCACCGTGGCCTGCTGTCTGATGAGAACGTATTCATGCTTCTTAAGAAATGGCTCGGTGTGAGCGAGACGGCAGAGTGGCGTTGCGTGTCGAAATCAAAAGTAGTAGACCTTGGCATTTCCCTGTAGATGTCATCGCAATCTCTTCACGAGGACTGTTATTTTGGCCTTTCCCCGGAAGAGAAGATGAAACAAATTCTGTTGATTCCGTGATTGTGTTGTACTTCTGCACAATGTAAAATTCCTGCAGGCAACAAGGGGAATGCACTTATACCCCTTATCCTCCTCTACAAAACAAAATTAGCCACTATAGCCACGTCACCCCGAATTCGCCCGGATTCGCCCATTGGGCCACGTCGCCCCCAAATTCCCAGCTCGTGGCTAGAAGCGAGCCCCGTCGCCCTCAGTTCGCGTCAAATAAATAGCTCCCTCCCCTCAATGAAATTGAATGCTGCCATTGGATAAAAACATTGTAAATGTCAATCATGCAGTGTGAGAATTGCTCTCTGAAATGTGTTCACGTGTGCTACCAATATTTGTTATAGCAAAGAGTACAGTTTCTGCCCATTCCACCGAAGAAAATAAGAAAAGAGAGAACGAATTGTTTTGGTTTGTTCGTGTTGGCTAAAAGTTTCCAGATTCTGCATATGCAGTTTTGCGTTGAAAGGTTATGTATATCTGTATTCGATTTTTCGTGCTTAGGATCCAACTGCAGCTTTTGGAAGGATGCCTAGATAGTTCACATGGTATATTTGAGCACAACACAATGCAATAATTAGATTCTACAAGTTGCCTATGAATTGAGAGACCATGTCACATCTTAGAAAATGGAACATTAAATGTTCCATTGAGATTGGCCTTAATGGTCCAAATTCAATCACATGTGTGCATGCCATTAATATAATGTTTATTATCATCCCAACCACCTTGCAACCATGGGAGGATTACCCGGAATCATGGGAGGATTACCTGTGTCATTAGCGCTTTAACTCACAATCTGTCCAAGAATTTTAGGATGCCGTATATTTAAGAGTGGAGGTAGAATGCAAAGTGTAGATTGTTGTTGATGAAATGTACAACATTCAATCGAAGATAGAAAACCCAACAGATGTACACCAACTTGGATCATGGATGGTTTTTTTTGTTGGGCCTTAATTATATTACATGATAAGAAGAACTGAATTAGAACTCGGCAGGACCTATTGACAGAAGGCATAAATTTATTCTTTTTTCAGGTACAACAATGACGATGGCACACACATAGTCGAGTCACGTTTGCATCTGATGAATGATGACTGCAGAGACAACCGTGAATCCTGGTACGAAGCTGATGTGTTTTTGAGAGGTGTTTTCACGGACGACACTGATCTTTTTTATGCACGGCCACATGCATCACACGTGCGTAGGAATGCATGGCAGGGTCATGAGATTGCATTGCAGCTGCAGCAACCCCTGGCCGCCCACCTGCTGCACCGTTTGCAGTTACATGACCGCGCAGGAGGAGTCAGGATATAGGTTGTCTTCGCAGCAGACGACCCACGGGTAGCCACGGCACTGGCACCGCGTCCATATTGGGCACTTGTTGCACACCGGTGGCGGCGGACATGGCAGTGGTGTCGGACAAGGCGGCGGCGGACATGGCAGTGGTGTCGGACAAGGCGGTGGTGGCCTGCAGGAGTGGCACTGGCAGGTGTTTGGCGTAGCGCAGCTAGATGGACATGTTGACTGTGGGTTTGGGCACGGGGACGGACACGGGTATGGATATGGGTACGGGCATGGGTATGGGATTAGCGCTTTGCATGGTGCTGGCTCGGGCTGTTTGGGCTGTTTGGGCTGTTTGGGCGGGGGCGGTGGAGACGGTGGCGGCGGTGGGGGCACAACCTCAATGTTTTTTGCGAAACATCCAGCCTTGCACCGGAGCTTGCAGCAGAGGTCGATGGCATCAAAGGGCCCCGAAACCAGCACCTTGTCCTTGTCGTACACCACCTTGTCAAAGACGAAACCGCATCGTTCTGCATGCATGAGTACAGACATTTAACTTTTTTTTGTGCGCATCACACACATTTAATGCATGTGCATGGGTTAGTACGTACGTGGGTGAATCGCAAGCATTTGATTCGATAGTCGATCGGTAGCTCATGTCATGCATGCATGGTATGGTAAGGTCGTCGTACACACGGATCGATAACCTTATTATGTCTATGATCAAAGATTATTATCTGATCTGATGGGAACGAAGGAACATATGATGTGCGCATGCATATGCTATCAGGTACAAAGGATGTGATCCAAGTTGTTGGTTAGGGGAATACTCGTCTACGCACCTTGGAGGCTGCAGAGGATCTTCTGAATCTTGCTTCTGCAGCGGCAGCATCCCAGGTCCAACGTGATGGCCACCGTCGACGTTGTCGGCATCTCTGCAAGATATATTATTAATCTCTATATACATAGCATCAATAACTAAAAGCAGAAGGAACCATATCTATCTATCTATCCATCCATCCCAGCAGTGGTCTTAATTATATCATCTCCAAGTGACAGATTCAAGCATATGAAGTTATGAACAAATATACATATCGCTATGCCTGCCTTGCTTATTATTTCTGTTGGTTCTAGAGAATTTGAACTTGTGTACGTGTGATGATAAACAAAAGACCAATTAAAATCTAATTCGTGCTCACCTTGTTCGCAAGGCGAGATATTATTCAAGAAATGCAGGCCGTTGAGCACCTAGTAGCTAGCTAGTGGAGGAGCAAAGCGCGCGGGGTGATCTCGTCATACAGATACAGAGAGAGAGAGAGAGAGAGAGAGAGAGAGAGAGAGAGAGAGAGAGAGAGAGAGAGAGAGAGAGAGAGAGAGAGAGAGAGAGAGAGAGAGAGCAGAGCAGAGCGAAGCCGTGCGTTGTGTCCGTGTGATGGCCATGTGACCCTGTGTGCGTGCTAATATATATAGGCGGCCAGCACTCAAGATCGGTAGCTTTGTTCTATCCAGGATGGAAAGATGTGTATGCATTCAGTGTAACATACACTCAATTAATCAAGTTGCAGCATGTGCCACCAGACCAAATCAAGTTGCATCTCAGCCTATATTTTCGAGGGACGAGGGGGGGGGGGGGGGGGGGGCTAGCTAGATCGAGCAGCAAGGGGCAGTACTGTTATAAATAAAACAACGGGCAGTACTATACTAAAACCACGTTGAACAACACCACCAACGCCGCCCCCCCCCCCCCCGCGTCGGTGTTTTCACTGGATCTTGATGGAGACTACACACCACCACCTCTACTCTTGTTAAACTGTGTGTGGAAATAGCCAGAGAGAGAGGGCTATTCGATGGTGGATCGAGTCGTCATTCTTGCGCGTATGCATGCGGAATCCACATATATACGCATATCCCGACGTCATTTCGTTCTTCATATATGTTTTGGCACCCCTCACGCTCCTGATCTTGTCTCTTGGACGATCGTGGCCTTATTAAAAAGGTTCTAATCATTTTTTTGCTGCTGCTATATACCTCAGCTGCTAGCTTTCTTCAGCCTTTTCATCAAGTTGGAAACCACATGTCCCGCTAAGGCCAGGCTTAATTATTTGTATGCACATAAATACATCTTAATCTACATGTGGTTTAAGAAAGATTAATGTGGAAATTTTGTAGGCAGCCACGTACAAGAGAACAACGATTTACGGTCAGCAGGTTCATGAATCATGGATGTAGCAGTAAACGTCAGTAGCCGCCATATATTTGTCGCATGCATGCATTATTAGCGCCTTGCCGAGGGAGCGAGGGCTTCGACTTGCAGCAAAAGGTAGCTCATCATTATTTGAACTTTCTTTGTTTATCCTCGATTGAGAAATGAGAATCACTTTTACGCTACTTATTAGGTCATTTTAATTGCCTTGGTTATTATATGCTTTCAGGACTAGATAGTGTGTCTTTATTTGGTATTGCTGTAAGGTGTCTCGTGTCCACAATATGAGTATTATATGTTGGGTAATTTTACCTAAGGAAATAAAGTGGCTCCACTCCACGATTCCTAGTACATATTTAGGACCGTGAAAGTACTTTAGGTTGGTGGACGAAGATCTCGATCGGCAAGAAATTAAAATCGCGATTAAGAAATAAAGTGTCTCGCGTCTGATGACCAGAAGACAAGGTTTTAAATCTCCGACTATAACTGTTTGAAAAGAATTTAGCTAAGTTTTTTTTATGTATAAGTTAGCTTTTAACTGTCGCTATAGCCCGATATAGTCAGCTATAGTCTGTTTTAGGACGGAGAAAGCTAAATACTTTAGCCGACGATTTAAAACCTTGCTAGAACATCATACAAGATTAGGTGTAGTAACATAATTGCAAGGAGAGCCATTGCATTCTTGGCGGAGTTGTGCGCATGCGCATTAATATTGCACAAGCAGAATGGAAAGCGGCGGTGGCAGAATGGCTCCGTGGATGCGTACGCCATCAGGTAGGGTAGCCTCGGGTATCACGGCATGAAGAACCGTAGGATGAAGAGGAAACTGAACGCCAACAGTGCCGACTCTCCCACCAACGCGCTCGCCGTCGCCGGAAGCGCTGCCGTGCAACTGCTCGCTGTCGCTGTCGCGCCAAACACTAGGCTGACATCGGCTAGCAACCTGGTGGCATTCCTAGCAGGACGCCCTCCACGCCGATGAACTACAGCCGGCTCTGCATGCTATCTGCCACCTTAGCTTCTTTTTGGGTGAGTGTGACCATCATGGACGCTGAACAATTCATCAAGGGTGGAGAGATCAATCTGGAGGCCGCAGCATCACCTCGGCGTGGCGTCGGCATGCACCAAGATGACAAGATCGTGCTTGAGCGAGCAGCTACTAAGGGCCTGGCCTGATGATAGATGGACAGGCGAAAGGAAGAATAGCGACGAAGGAGACAAGAGACGGGCGACAAACAACTGTTTTACCCTTTACTGAATTTAATTAACCAATAAAAATTGAGATATGGCTCCACCTATTTTGGTATTCCCTCTTATTTTTATAGGGGTATTTTTACCTTTACCATTGTAAACTTTCTCATACTGTATACTCCTATATATACTGATACTGATCCCTTATTATATACACGTGGAGTGCCCTTGCGCTAGCATGGCGGCATAGACGTACGCAGAGGCCAGGAGAGAGTTAGACTATCTGCATTCATCATCTTCTATTTTCATCCTCTATACATAATGGTTATCAAAATTCTCTCCTCTATACACGTTTTTCTGCACCTATTATCCTCTATATTTCATACTCTATACCAACTACCATCGGTGGGTTCCACTTATAATTTTATTTAAATATATTCATATGAGACCTTGTTTTAAAGAATTTATTAAAATAAATTTAATGGTGTAATTAAAATTTAATTTGGTTTTTTGGTTTGTGAATTATAACATTTTTTAGTTGAAAGAAATAGTGAGGGTCCGCCACGCATGCCTCTCTATCCTGGTAGCATACGTGTGCTATCTCCAGACCCCATCGCCGCTAAATTTGGCGTACTGACGCCGGTATCGAATGGGTTAGCGATCGGCGCTGCGGCTGCATGTCGCGCTATATGCTCCTCTATCTTCTTTATAGAATGCTATACAAGATGTGGTGCAGTCAGTCTTACAACAGCATGGTGAGAGGCAGAAGGCAGCAGGCAGCGCAGGTGCATAGCCACGAGCAGCTAGGAGTCGTGGCCGTAGGAGGTGGTGAACACCACAGGTGCATATATATGCATATTTATTAAGGACAGTTGGTACTCACGGCCTGTCTAACCTCTCCTGTCTTTTTTCTTGTTTTTGGCTCATCTAGTACTACTGCTTGTATTCTATAGCCAGCGCGCTTGGTGGAGTGGGGTTGGTTTGGTTGCAGTGAATAACAAACAATGTCACTATTGACATGATAATTAAGCACCAACGGTTACCGTACATAGAAAATTTATTCTATTCTTAAGGCTAATTGTTTCATAGGATTGCTACACCACAACTGTCGATGGTGGAACATTTGTCTTGCGTGTGTGTGGTATAGTGCGCTCTCGCGTGCAAGCATATATACACGCTGTTAGCGCTAGAATTTATCTAGGCAACACAGCAGTAGGGACTAGAGGTTAGAATGCTCAAGAGGTTGCAATTTAACCTAGAACGTAGTAAGAACTCAGTGAGATCGATCGAACCGATCTAAAGACTGATAGGATCGAGTTAGATCATGTTCCTCATCGACATAGTTTTGGAACACCCCTTAGAAACACCCATCAAAAGATGCAGCGAAGAATCTCTTAGGACTAGTACGATGTATCCTTGCCAAGCATTTCATTTAAAGTTTAGGGTCATATTCATTGTCCCTACCAACTCTGGGGCATAGTGAAAGAATAATGAAATCAAGCTTAATTTCAAAAATATTTTGGATTTAGATGAGCATGATAATGTGCCCATAACAGTGGGACGAATCTTGTTGTCGCAATGTTTTTATGGCAGAGGAATACAGCATTTCATAACACAATGTTTTTATATAAGAACACAGCACCTGTATATATTCTTAGCAAGAACTAATAATGACACTAGCACTAGTACGAATATTGGCACATCTTCGAATTATAGTATCGGATTGCTTTATCACTTCCACGGTCCACACCAAGGAGGAAAATAGCTAAACAAGGCACAATATAAGTTATACGAAAAAAACATCATGATGCAAGAAAGAAGAAAAGAGCAAGAAAGACGAAAAGAGGAGAAATCTTGCTCAAATGACGGGAATAATGGGACACTCCGCCTCAAGTTTTCCTACTAAGATTGATGAAATGTCAAATGCAGGCAAGCCACGAAGAAGAAATGAAAACAAAACTTATAGAGAAGCGACATCCAACGTGCTACAATTAATGAGAAAATGGACATAGTGATAAGAATTGTCCCATGGTTAATGCTCATATATATGATTTGCTTTGGAAGGGTAGGTGTCACACATCTAATGTGGGCGGTGACCGACGCCGCAATAAACGGGTCTGTCGAGCCTGTTTAGGCCCAAAAAGAGGGCACCGCCACGCTTGCAACCGTCCTAGGGGCACGCGCGCCCCATAGAGCAGGGAGGTGGCGCGGCCTTCTACGTCATCCACAAATACCACATCTAGATATTAGTTATTTTAGAGTAATTAAATAAATTAGGAAGTTGAGAATTGTTTAAAAAAAGAGAATCCAATTGCTATAAGGAACTCTCGAGATTGCTTAGAGGTTAAGTTAGAAATTGATTAGGGGCTAAGTTTACTTGAGACTATAAATATAAAGAGTTTGTATCTAGATCAGATTAAAAAAGAAATTAGGCAAAAGCTCTTTTACTCCAGCTCTCCGCTCTCCAGCTCTCTCTCTCTCTCTCTCTCCCACGCCGCATGCGCCGTCACCCCCACGTCCTGCCCCTGCGCCGCAAATTTCATGCAAAGGCCATTTTGGTTCCTAAATATGTTGCGACTAACATGCAAGGACCCACCCAACCCGGTTTGGGGTACCACAAAGCGTTTGAACTGTACCCATGTACTCTCAATGAAAGTTCTGATCTTACTACGAAGAAGCCTGTTGATAGATGAAGACAGTGAAGGTGATGAGTACATCAATTATGGATCAAGAGTGGAAAGAATGGACCGTTGATTATTATTCCAGTAAGAGTGATTATCACCATGGGCTTGAACAAGGTGGCTTATTTGGTCATTTGTTCTTTACCGGTGCCTACAAGCATCAAAGAGTAATTTGGGTTCATATGCTTGAAAAGGTTGGTTGTATGAACTAGTGTTCAAATTTCTTTATATGCTTTATATGGATGGCTGGTGAAATAAAATATTTTACCACTTTTTGAAAAGTTTGTTGCTGCAAATAAACTGAATTATGAATCTATGGATTGGATCTGAATTTTCCTAAGCTTCAACCCTGAGACGTGTATTACATGTCAAAATAGTTGTAGTTTTTTTTAGGGAATTTGGTGTTCCTACCCTACACTACTAATAAATACATTTTCATTTCGTATACACAAATACATCGAACAAGGAAGCATATTATGCAATGTACTTCTCCTAGCTCCTAATCCCTTTTCTCGCATCTGATAGCAAAATATGACTCACAACTAAAGGCTTGTCCAACCGTTTACACCAACCACCACTGTATACATGTTCTTGCAGGTCTAGTTTTGCAGACAGTTGCCTGCTACCTTGATGCAGTGGGAACTAATGAAAAGTCCTTGTTGGAGGCTGGCCCATCATCTCCGACACCAGGAACTTGTGCTGTGCTGTTTGCCGTTGCAGCCTCCTCATCCATGGCCTCTGTAACCTGTGCTGTCTCTTCGGAAATCTGTGTTGAGCCCCTGCTTGCAGCAGTTTAAATTTGTGAGCAGTAACACCAGATCAGTCCATGTTCGGGGCCAATACAAACTTAAAATGTAAATTACCTGTACGAGTAGATGACAAGACCAATTGCTGTGCCAGCAAAAGCAACGAAGTACATCCAATCAACCTGCATGCACAGAGTTTGCTTCCATCAGATCAATTTATGAATGACAAATGCATTAACAGAGAAACGAATCCAGGCTCGTACCTTCTCATGGTAAGCGAAAATACGGATTAGAACAGCCCACATGTCTGAGGTCAGCAGTGAGAGATTAAGCATGGTTGCGCCACATATCTATAAACAATCAAGTGCACACTTGTGTAATTTCTTTTCTGGAAAATCATGAATTTTCTTGGTAGAGAAAGTGATGTATACCTTGAGTATAATGGGTACCGTTGAGTAGAACAAGAACATTGCCAATGCAAACCCTATGAAGGGAAGAATCTGAAAGGTATAAAAGTACATAACAGTTAAAAAAAAGAATAATAACTGACAAGGTGACTATCTAATGGAACATGCTTGACCTCAAATTATTGCCTAAGGCACAGAGATATAAGGAGACTCACCGCACCAGCAGTCCAGTGAGTCGATCTGAGTTCTTTTTGCTCAAGTATGCTTCTTTATCATTGTCAAGGAAATGGAATGTGGGACTGTATTTTCTTGCTATTAATGTGAAGTCAAAAGACTTCTTGTTTCATTCAGGTAAAAAAAAACTTGTTTCACACGTTCCTACAATCATACTTATGAGCTTATTTTAGAAGGGATATTCTTATAGACTGTAGTGCTGTTAGTTCAATCAAGATGATCGTGTAGAACCAGTTGTGTGTAAGTGTTTATACTGCTGGATTGTATATCAGCAGAAATATGAACTACTAAATCATCAAGCACAAGTGTTGATGACTTGATTACTTGAATTTCTCAATAGCTAACTATTTCTTTTATTTATTTGTAGTAGAACTGTACAAGTGTTGCAGAAGAAACAACTATGAATAACAGAAACTAGAAAAAGAAGCTTTCAGTATCGAATCAAGCTAAGTTATTGGTTTAAAAGGTGAAGGATACATCTGTATACCACTTATAATTGCTCCAAAAACACCTAGCATTGCCATCACCTCAACTCTGTTACTTTTCTTGACGAAGTACTCCTGAAATGTTGTAGACAGAAATCCTTGAAGTTTCTAGGCATATATTTATATGTTAGGAAAGACAATGAGATATTTGAGGGTGAAAATTGCAGAAATATTTTCAAAGATCAACAAACACAAATATTCATTTCATAAACAGGGAAAAAAAAGTGGCAACGATCAACTCATGCATATGCTAACAAGAATCAAGTCCAGATCAAAGTATGCTGAAGGAGAATGTGTACTGTCATCAGTGAGAGCTAAGTGTAGTTGTTTCTTACCTCGGTAACATTGCTGATGGCATAAAGCATGGAGCCGCCAATGACAAGCAAATCACCTTTCAAGGGGTTGGGTCCTTCTGCAAGACAGTCCAAAGTGTAAGGTAAAATTGAGTTGGAACATTACACTACTATCTTGGGATAAATTCAGCACTTCTTATATATTTGCCATATCCTACCAGAGCTCGGTGTGAGGAGGTCAGATAATCAAATATGCATTACTAAGGCCACAAACACCCAAAAAAATGAGAAACAAATAGCCAAATTATAACTCAGATGTTTAGTAGAAAAATACTTTGTGCATTAAGGATACATCAGAACAGTAATAGTGCAATTCCATATGTAGAAAAGAAGCATGTTCTTACTTGCTCGATCAGAAGCATGCACATCAGAAAATACGACCAAAATAAGGCCAGCCACGCAAACTCCAACACCAATGAACTTTCTCAGCCCATATTTTGTCTTCAGGAAGATCCAAGTGAGCAGAATGACACATGGAATCGACCAGCAATCCAGGAGCATCACACTGGTCAAGGACGTGTACTGATAAGCCTTCACAACTATATGAATAAAAAACAAGTCAACCTAGTATATATATACAATAAAAGAAAGAGAAAGGAAACTACGATTCTGAAAAAATATGCCTTATTTACATTCACTAATGATAGGTGCATACCGATGTAGTTAGCTTCCACATCAATGATGCCTAGGATCAAGTAGTAGTACCATTTGATCTGCAGAATACAATGTGTAAAACATTTCAGGCTTTCCTACTGAATCATCACATAAACACTGTGGTGACGAACAGCCCAAACAACTTATAAAGAACAGAATAAGAACACGCATAAATATCCTGGCTAACATAAAGGGACTAGTGGCCATCGGCAAAAAAAAAGGGGGGACTAGTGGCCATTGGTCCTGGTTAGCAGGGCACATACATTTGAACGTGAAATGTACACACATCAATCATACAAGAGAAACAGTATGACACAAACTTATGGTCCATGGGAATGATTTAAAGGTTGGGCATGTGCTCAAACCCAAAAATAGCATCTCAACTTTGATGCAAACAAGACTTCTAAAGAGATTGCTCCTGTGTCCTGAAACCTAAAATAGCATCTCAACAGGTTATCATAACTTTAATTTGAGACTGTATAATACTTCATTACTTGAGTCTTCTATTTTTATTCTACCATATGAATTGATGCATGGTATAAGTGATGAATAGTTCATGATTAGTATTTTTTAGAACGAACAAATTTTAAGACTAGCTTAAATTCTCCCCCGTTTAATAATTTGCCCAAGTAGCGTTCAAACATTTTCATGAGTGTGAAAATCAGCATCCAGACATACCGTCATATGTTGCCTTTTGTATAGCAATGTTCCTCCATAAACAAGTGCAAGAAGGATGTAATTCAGCAACGACTGTGATGTAGGTGCATTGACACCTGAAAAAAAAGAAACCCTCATGATTCAGTTTTATCTTCAGAATTTTTCAGTCCACACGGTTCTCAACCATTTGTCATCTGAACATGGTCATACAATTTTTTTTTTCCTAAACGCAGAAAGAAATTGGACAAACATGGCAGTCCAAGCTACAGGAGCCAAATGACAGGTCCTAGCCTAACATGAAGAACCAGTGAACCAAAATCGCGGCACAACAGAAGACACAGCTAAGTAGCTAACTGAAAGAGAGAGGGAAAAAAATGCCTTTTATGTTCAGAACGATAACAAAATAAAGTATTTTTTGCAGCAGTGCTGGTCCGCCAAGAAGTTCTACCCTAGGAACGATACAACAGGTGCAACTTGCAAAGGACATCATGACCGGAACAGAAAAAAGACAGCGGCGGCGCAGCGTACCTCGGCGAGCGAGCTCAGAGGAGGCGAAGCCGGTGGAGGTGATGAGCAGCGAGACGAACTGGCCCAGCGCAAGCCCCACGAACACCTCTCGCCGCAGCCACCTCGGCGGCGGCGCCATTGCTCTCCCTCTTTCCGTATCTCTGTTGTCCGTTCGAAGTGTGCGAGATTGAGACGCGAACAAACCAACGACGGCGTGTGCAATTATTTTTTTTACTTATTTTTATATATACGTATATATAATTATATATACCAGCTGGTTACCATTGCTGCTTGTGGGCCCACGGTGGCCCGGTGCCGCTTGTGCCGCTGAGAGGCGCTGACTGGTTGAACCAGCTGGCGCAGGCCGCGCAGCTCAACTGCTCAACTGATGAAGCATTTGAATATAGGAAACCAAAACTTCAGTTGGATTGCCAAAGGAATTATTAGTTCGTATTTCATTCAGCGAATCATTTTCCATCCGAGCACTAATTTTTAGTACTATATTATGTCTAGCTTAAGTAGAAGATATTCTCTAATTATTAGTATGATGGACTTTGCAACCTGAGCTCAACCACAATGTCATACATCCAATTGAAATATTCCAATCCTTGTCCTTAAATATCAAGTTTGGAATTCGTTGCAGAAAGAAAAAGACCAACGTTGGAATGCTTCTCCTGGATCAACATGATATTAGATAATATTACTTCTATTTTGGAAATGCTATAATTTTAGGTTTAGTCGTTTAAATTGAGTCAAACTTCATTAGATTTAACTAAGTTTATTTAAAAATATTATTAATATGTATAACTTAAAATAGGTACATTATGAAAAATATATTTTATGATTAATCTAATGATACTATTATCATTTATATATAAGTTTACTTAGATAGTTAAATTTGTTTAAACTTTTGATAGTGAGAATAACATTTTTCTTGGAACGGACAAAGTATCAGCAGAGACTATCTAACAATTGGCATCGATGGCATATATGTGCTAAACTATTCTTAATACGCTCTTCCATTATTGTTAATATATAAGGGCAGTGATTACCAAATTAAGAAGGGATTCGATCATGTTTCTTTAGGAAGGAATTGTTAGTTGATCTTTGTGCTATGAGTACGTTTGGATGGACCGGCTAAATTTTAGCTGGTTAAATTTAGTTGTTAGACGTCCAAATGACCTAGCTAAAGGACTAACTATATTTTAGCTGGTTTAGTTACTTCAACCCAACTAAAGTCAGCTAAAATTTAGCTACCTATTAGAGCATCTTCAATAGTTTGTTATCTGACTTTCTTATCTTTAATTTTTGGCAAAATAAGAAAAAAAAATCCTCTCTAACAGTTTGGCATACTCCTTTCCTATCCTTTTCAACTTCAAAAAAATCCCTCCCGAGCGTGAATATCTGCATGTGGGTCACACGCGCGCATTGGCTGTCCTCCGCTCGTCCCGTATGAGAAAAAGTAAGTAGAAGGGTGGAATCATAATTTTGTTTTACTCTCAGGATTTCTGATGCAAGTTTATCAGAGTGAAGTTTTTAGATTTGAGATAGGTTAATTAGTGGAAAGTATAAGATCCTCAGTGCAAAAGTATTTTTTTTATCTTTTCCGTAAATCACGGTACATGTGAACCATTTGGGTTTTGAAAAATGAATTGTACTCAACTCTTCAAAATAGGTCTTTTTCCTTCTTATATTATTTTGAGAGTTGACAAACAATATAATTTAGAAAACAAAAATGTCAAACTCTTAAAGATGCTTAGAGCATCTAAATACCCCAGCTAAAGTCTAGCTAGAAAATTTTTAGTTGGCTAAAATTTTTCTTTAAAATTTTAGGTAGCTAAACTTTAGTTGGATACATCCACTGCTATTGTTACTACAACATCATTGTATGAGATTTCTGTTCTTTCAAGGCAGCGAAATAGGAGAATAAGAGATTGATATAGCACCTAAATGAATGATGATCACTCTCCGCCGATCGTTGTGAATTGTTGACCGACTTATATTATTATCATTTCTCAGAAAATTTGTGAAGAGCTATGGTGTCGACTAGTATGAGATGGACGCCCAAGTTCATCATTTACCGGAACCAAATTGTCCTTTCATCAATTTGAAAAGTTATGATCTCTTCTATTTTTATGGCGAGTGGTGCTCTCTTTTCTTTTCTCCACCTAACTCATTGCATCATGTTGTTTTTTCTTGTAGGAGTTGTAGGGATCAACTTAGCCCCTGTCCATTGGATTGCATCAGGATAGAAATAGAAATTCAGCTTTACAGCGCTCAGATTAAAGTTCGCCCAAATTCGAATTCGAAGAACACCACCATACAAGATTTATTTCCAGAGCAACCTTCGGAGCCACACACATCAACACATGCTCACCCGTCACTCCAGCTTGCTAATGAAATGGTACGTGCACACAGTTTCCTCTGGCTAGTGGTCAATTTGTTCAGAAGAGCGGGATTTGCTAATGAAATTTTGGTAATCTAGGGTCTGCTTGGGAGGGACTGTTTCACATGTGGATTCTCCAACGCAGGGCCCAACACATGTTATCAGTCCTCTTACTCACCCCGATGAGGCCCAACTACACTCTGGACGATAAGCCCAGCCCACGCTCCGTTATTCCTTCGCAATCTGAATTCTGAACTCCTTGCCGTCACGAGCCACCTCCTCGTCGGCGTCGGCGTCGGCGTTGGAGACTCGGAGGCCACCGCCCACCGTCCTATACCCTCCCATCCCTCCAAGGAGTAGGAAAGGAACCCAGCCTCACCCAGGCTCGGCGAGAACAGGCGCGAACCAACGCGACCGCTTGCTCCTACCCCTCCCGCGCTCTCCCTGGGCAACTGGAATGGGCTCCGTTTCGCCTCGGCCGCTCGTCTCGTCGTCGTCCAGCCGCGACTCTCTTCCTCCTCAAAGGTAATGCATCTCCTCCAGTCCCCACACCTGTGATTCTCTTGTTTCGTATTCGGCATCGTTGCAGTGCAGTGCCAAACGGTGAGCGGCCGCGGCCGCGGCCGCGTGGTTCAAACTTCAAAGCAAATTGCGGTTCGCATCTCGCCGGTTGAGTTTCATAGGCGCGTTTCCTGGTGTATCCTAGCTAGTTGGAATGGACGCTGGGTGTGTGAGGCCCTTAGCAGGTAGCCTGGACGGATGGGCCGGCCAATCTGCGAGTTGTCAGATGGTGCGCTATCTGAGCAGGTAGGATGGCCACGCCCGTGTGACATAGTCCCCTTTCTGTTTGGACTTCAGGGAACCCACCAAGCAGATTATACTTGTTAAGATTTTGTGATACTTGAACTTCAACACCAATGATTTGCTGTAAATGAACACTTCCTCTCATATGAACATCGTGATCTTTATTGAGGTGGGTAACATAGGAAGATGACCTTGAAATGCTAGTTTGTTTCATATGATATGAGTCAATTACTCTAGAGCTTAACTATCAACTAACATCTCATATGTTTTATGTGGATTAATTTCTGAATTGTGAATGGGACGCCTTGATGTAGATGCTTCTCTGTATCTGTTCTTCAGCTTGATCCCAGGAACCTGTTAAAATCAGCCATACAATATTGTTAAAAAAATGGCAAATGTCTATTGTTAAAAAAATGGCAAATGTCTAACGAAACTGTTCTCCTAGAATAACATGCTTCATGTCAATGTAGCAAGAACACAAATAAAGGTAGGGGTCGCTCTGATAGTGAATTTATGTGTGACTTTCTTGCATAGGCTTGTATCAGTAATTTCTTGAGATAGCCATTGTCTGAAATGGTGACTAAGCATTTCATCACTCATTGACTTAGAAACAGATCTTTTGTTTTTTGTAAACAATGCTAGAGGAACCACTTGAGATACATAGTTTGCTTATGGCCATCAGCACCTTAGGAAAGAACACTCCTCTCCTAATAGGAATTTGTTCCAAACCAAGGAAACCAAGGCGTTAAACTCACTATATCATGCTAGGAAAAGTATTTATTTTGGATTTAAATTTTAAAGCATTCCTAAATTTTGATACTTCAACCTCTGTAGACTTTGTGCTTGTGTTGGATGAGATGTTAATGCCCAATGAACCAACCATTGTTATCTATCTATAGAGAGGACCCTTTTGGATTTGTGCGATTTAGTGCCTATTTAACATCTACTGCTGTCTTAGTCTAAACTATAAAGTTTCTGCCCTACCTTCTGCCACCAACACCGCTTTCCTTTTGGCAGTTGAAGTATAATGCAGCAACTGGTGCTCCAAGACTGTAAATTGCTGAGAAGTCTCTGATGTTGAAATTTTGCCGCCATCCTGGTGCATAAACTGTTTGTCTTGCTTGCTGTTTGAATAGCACAAAAACAATTCGATGAATTCCAGCTGGTGGCCTTGGGCTTTCATAGGGAACTATTTCATTGCCTGAAAAAACATGCATTCCTTATTAGAATGTTTTGCTATAATTTTTAAGGTGAAGCCTAGCGTTAACCATTTTGTACTAATGACTTTGCTAACTGTTTTTCACTATCTTCTCTCCTCAACATTGTGTTCATTTGGCACCATACCACTCCCCTACCCCCCCTAAAATAATAATAATAAATAGATAGATAGATATTTAAATAAGTAAAAAAAATAAAAATCAGCACCCCACCCATCCAAAAAAAGAAAAGAAATACACACGTTATAGGTTGTGATGATGAAGTTATTTCTACCTATAGCATATTAAGTGTAGACCCTTATAGCATGTAAACTAAGTAAATATCAAAGTTGACCATATATTATGTACAGGTGGAATATCCCATTATTGAGCATGCAGAGAGAGAGAGAGAGAGAGTTTGTAGTGCTTAGGTTTCATCAAGTATGAATCATAAATTCACAAAAAGGATGAGCTATTATGATTATGATGTGCTAATTTTATTTCATTTGTTTAAAATGTTCAAAAAGTTTTTCTTAGAGTCAGAAGTTCTTCTATCTGCCAGCCTAGCATGATAAGAGGATTGGGATTGTGCATGAACCATGCATTGCTAAAGATATGTATATGACTCTGCAGTAATGCTTCCTAACTTTGAAGAAGTCCCTGGTGTAATATTAAAATTTGTCACAGAAGTAGTTGTATAATTGGTAACAAGGGATTTGAGCTAGCTCAGTTGGTCAAGCATGTGGATGTACGCTCAGACCATCTAGGTTCAAGTCCCGTGGAGACGAATTTGGATGCCTATTTTCTTCTTAATAAAATGCCACCTACTTCCTCTAGATTGATCAATTTTTTATATAATAATTGATAACCATTAATATGTCTGGTATCATCATGCTATTATATAGTACTTTTGAGACTGGTTGAAAGCTTCCTGAAGGAGACATCTACGTCAGGGAACATTTTGACACCTTATAGTCTCGTATTTAATTTAAACACTAAGTTCTAATACTTGACATTCTGAAGGACATTTCACAGATTTAATATACAGCTGCATCCTTCATTTCTGTGGGCCCATACAAAAGATACCATTAGTTGAGCATTGTATATTGTCATGCAATGAAGCAGGTAACAATACCCATCTACTTGATTTCCTGTAGAAGTCTCGCCACACTGACTAAAGTGATCAAGTGGGGCCCACAGAAAATACCATGATGTCAGATCCTCAACTTGAGGTGCTTTTGGACAAATAACAACTGTGCAACTGCTTAACCTGCATCAGAATAGGTGCAGTCACATATTAGAGTGGGGTTCATACCCCTCTCTCTAAAATGCTTTGCATTGATTTGTAGGTATGCAGTATCAAAATGATTGTATCTAAGTTTAGTCTTCAATAAGATTATCTATCCTATTCCTCTTAGTTGCTGAATGATGCTGAATCCAAAAAGGTATGGGAATTATGAAATTGCATTCAAAATAGGCGAATGGTAACCACTATGGCAGTTAAGGAGATTGAACCAAACCAGAAAGTCTGATGAGATGATAGTATCAGTTTTTTTCTTTAACCTATTAAATTCACCTTGCATGCACTTGGCCAGATAGTATTTGGTGCAAATGTTGGATTTTGGTATTTTACATGACACCACTTCGACTAGTATGGGAATAGTTTAGAGTTTAGACAGATTTAGTTCACTACAAAATTCTTGAACTTGCTATAAGTCCATGCATGCATCTTTCTTCAAATATTGACAATCATCATTAATATTAAGCATGGATGCCAGACATAATAACATGCAAGCACATATGATAAATGCATAAAGGTTTCACTGTAAATGATGTGTTACATAGCATCTTTGAAATGAAATTCACATGACCATTTGCTCACCAAAGCAGTTACTTCGTCAAAGCCTTGTATCTCTTTCATAGGAATTATTTTGTGAAATTATACATGTTACATTTGCAATAGTTGTTCTTATGTAGTTACTTAAATCCTACCATCATCAGATGTTTTGTCATTTGACATACATTTAACTGACCACATGTTTATTTAGTTGTCATATTTCCAAGAGCAAGGTGTTGGTGAAATGTTTAAATTTTGTGGAAGATGCCACATATTATGTATATTTATTTTGATAGACATGAACCTGGAGTTGTTTGCTCTTTGTGTGCAATAATAACGTTCAAAGATGTGGTCCTAGAAAAAGTTTAAAGATCCATGCCTTAAATGCTAATTCAGTAAGAAGAGGTAAGGTGTTACCCACCAGAACGTATGTCTCTTGCCTCTGGTATATCTGTCACCAACCTGTAATAGAAAATAAACAAGATAAATAAAAAACAAGGGCCTACTTTTAGATCTTTGATTGGTATCAAAATTACTTATGCAATGTAGATAATTAAGTGAATAACTTTAATTGATAAAATTAAGTACACAACTTGTAAAACATACATGAATTTGGAAGATTGATGTTCATGCAAGAGCTTAACTTGGTGTTTTCTATTAACAACAGCTGATGTGCACATTCATGGGTCACACTAAAAATATAATCTATTATATGGATTTTTTTTATATACACACTCTAGTGGTTGATTCCTAGTAGCAAGTAGCAATCTAAATTTGGTCAATTAACCAAATGAAAAACTTTGGTGCTACAAATGGCGATCAGGTTACATTATTCTCCTTGTAAATTGAAGAATTATAATTGCCAGTTGAGTGTGCTACGTATTATGCTAGCAATATAAGTCAGTGTCACCATAGCATAAGCAGTAGCAATACCACTTGATTCTTTTGCTGAGTTCTTTGAACTCTAGTCTAAGCAGTGTAAGCCTTTATCCCCATAGTTTCAAACTATTGAAATAAGTGTAAAACTGTAACTGCATGCATGCATATGCAATATCTTTCATGTCAATCTTGTAACTAATGCCTTATCTGATTAAATGCTATAGCAGTTTACCTTATTTTGTTTGATAATTATAGCAGCAGAATTATAATATTAAAGTAGTAATGTTAGAATTTGGGTCCATGACTGTTCTCTTCAATTTATCCATGAAGTAATAAATTGACAGATTTTTATATAGCACTGTTCTGAGCAACTTGTCCATACTCCATACAGAGTTTGTAAAATATCGTCTTGACGAATTTAGAAACTATTATAATAATGTAAAAATATCTTTAATATTACTCATTTTATTTCCATGCTATAGATATCAATTCAACTGGAAACTAATACTTGTTGACAATGAAATTACAGTCTGAACAATGAGACTTAGGTTAAGCGAATTATAGTGATTGAAAACAAAAGTTACACTATCACAGAAACTGTGCTTTCTTACCCAATAGCATACATAACAAGAGTTCTTCAGATGTTGATGGATGGAAAAGAAACACCCCCCTCCTTTTTTGAGAGGGCTGCATCCAATCCTGCAGGTTATCTAGGTAAGGGGTTCTTGAACTAAACATAAAAACAATGTGCCAAGCAGCATTCATTTGTTTCTTTCAGAGAAAGGTGGCACTATCCAGAGTTTAGGAAAGATGCAACTGAACACTGTATTTGAATAACAAATATAATAAGCTCACCAATGCAGATATTCCCTGTACTCTGGTTTGCTTGGACTTGGTGCATCAGGATCCACCATAACCTTAGAAGAGGTAAGTTTGAACTTTAGCATTTTTATTTTATGTGTTATAAAAGAGCCGAGACTTAAATTCTAGAGAGCGAGTGCTTTTGGTGACCGTACTGAAAGGTGTTATTTTTTTCACCAAAAACAGGCACAAGTTGCAATAAAACACAAATTGTTAAGCACTTAACAGCCATGTTGTGCATGTGCAGAATATGTTGTACGTGTACAATGGGTCTGTGAGCAAGATAGAATGATACGGGTGTGGGAGTAATTTATCTGTGACTTTCCGTAGTTTTCTTTTTTTACCATGGATTTGGAGGATGTTCACAGGCAGAGGCAGCAACATGAGAGCTTGCCATGCAACGAATGTACTTGTAAGGCCTTATCCCGTACAATATCCTTGTACCAGAGAAGCAAGATAGGGTACAGAAGCTGAGAAGCATATTCTAAAATACTATGTAGGGTACATGAACTTGGTTATCGACAAAAGGATTCTGTGTGGCGTTCTTTGTACAACCAACAAATACCATCCAGTGAGATACTCTGTTTTTGTTCTCAGAACAACATTCTGTTCAACCTAATCAATAGTCCATAATAGTTATATCGTCAAAAGTTATACGTACTTTTGTAAACCAACATATGTGCAACTTTATCGTTTATTCTAAGTAGAACAACATGTCTGTGTTGTATTTTTTCAGAAAGAGAAAATACATAGGTAACAAATTCGTGTTTGGGTGCGGATCACTCTAACTGGTTATACTACGTGTTTACCTCTTCTCACATGAGAGTAACCTTTTTAGTTGAAATTTTGGCAATCAAAGTCATGTTTCACCTTACCTAACGCAATGCGAAAAAACATGCACTATACATATCAGGATCTTACAATCTATTATGGTCACTTACAAGTGTGTAGAGCTTTGTTTGGTCGTGGCCTTCAATCTCAACATGTGGTGCATTGAGCACAGCAGACGCTCGTAGTCCAGTGCCGTTTGTGATCTCCTTGTCACCATAATTAATCCTCATCGTTGCTGACTTTATGAAGGGATCCAGCACATCACCAATTACCTGGCTCAATGCCAAAGGATCCCTGCCTCGTGACATAGTTCAGTATACAATTGAGTTGATGGCTATAGAAGAGAGCTTCGTTGATCCACAACTAGGTGGAAGGGCTATCAAATGAAATTTTTTTGGGAAGAACAGAGCAGTTCTTCATAAATTTATATTAGTTGTGAAGCATCCACTTTATGTTCACAACATTCCATTGAGCACTATAAGAAGATAGAATCTTACTTTAATATTTATATTATTATTTTCCCTTATAGTTGCTTCTTTGTTGCATGGACATGTAGAGCACCTATCAACCTCCAGATGGCCTAGTTGTAGTTGAACCTGTACGATCTTTGTGAATGATATCTATGGTCAGTTTTTCATGCATATATTCTCCAAAGATCAGGAGGTATGTTTAAAGCTCCAAGAGTTTAGCCTCCCCTGCATGGCGCCTTGCCTGGGCTTGGCCAAAGGTTCATGATGTGTCATTCATGTTCAACGATACTTCTCTGAGTGGTGAGCACATAGGTGTAGAAAGATTCTTTGGATCAACATCACAATGCAGCAGTACGAAACCTGGGGAGGTAGCGTCAGGTCATTAGCAATCTTCTTTCTTCTCTTTATTTGCTTTTCCTTGACGGCAATTGAAGTATCGAGCACTTGCCTCTTCACCTTTGATTCAAAACTATTATGTGGACTTGTTCCATAAGACCCTATAGTTCATGTTCTTATCTACAACGTCCCCATATATATACATGGCGCCTCTGTTCATTTTCAGTTTAGAATGGTTTTCATGTTCTGATGTGTGTTTCCATTTACCATTGTGGCATTGACATATATTCACGTGTTGCTACTTTGCCCCTCCTCCACAGTATACAAATTATGAATGTAGAGGATTATTTGGACCAAACAGGAACCAAAGAAGTATTATCTCCTGGTCTGTAGCGACACATCAATGTCTTAATATCATCAGATGGACTTATTCCAGATTCCTCACAGCATTTAAAATGTGTATGCAAGAAGAAATTACACTTTCGATGGCGCGAATGGGCATTTAGAACTTCTGAGAATAGACTCATCATACCATGGAGATTGCATTCAAGTTGTTCCAGCCAGAACACATTCGGCCTCGGCCCTTCACATAAGCGTCAATATCTGCAATTGCCATAAACAATTCATGCAAGATTTGTTTTTTCTTCCAGCTGGGAATAAAAGGTGAGGGCCACTGCCTGCTACATCATGTACTTTATATTCTGAAAGTTATTCTCTACCTTGTACTCCACTTTGTTGTCAGTTTCATAATAAGTACACCGTACTGTCCCATGCTTCTTTCACCTTCTTTTTTATGAATAGCATATCAGACTATATACTGGACTCTAAACAACAAATGTATGAAAATCAAAACATGCGTGTGCATCAGGTTTCTCATTTAGTTGTCTAAAAAAAATGGTTTCTCATTTCGTTCCAGCAATCATAAGTTCATAACTGCAGAGTGCAAACTGGTTTTTGACTATTAGATAACTACTATGCACGTGTACTCTGCGAAAGTTACTTGAAGACATGCAAGTTTGCAGTGAGAACACAAATCCCTTTTGAAGGGAATATACTCAACGTCTAACAATCTCTTGGAATAAAGGCAGTATAGGTACTGTCTTGCAGATCAGATGGGCATCTCCACCAGGACGTTGCAAGCAGAAAGGTTGAAGATCACCTTTGAATTTTGAAAGTTCTGACATCCCAAGGGGGCAAAAGGCACCAGCCACAAGGGAATTTCCCCGCACTGCAAACAACCTACACCGAGACCCAGCTTGCGTGGATGAACTATTGCCATGCCAACCGTTATTGCTCCCTCTGCTCTAGACTGTTCACCAGCCAGCTGGAAATGCTACTAAAGTCAGTACATATCATTTCTGGGTAAGAGCTGAATTTATTCTACCGGTGGGCAATCTTATCATTCTGAAAATCTGCATCGGAAAGATGCTGTGTAAAGCTTATAGCACACTCTTTTGGTCCGTGTTTCAGCTGCTGATAGCTAATGCTGGAGTCCTGGGGCCCTATGCTTGCTTGCTGTCTGCAAATTTATTTGCCACAAGTTTACAAGATTGAATTTTGGTATTGAATTGGATGATCCTCATGTCAATTCTTCAAGATTAAACAATGCATGATGGTTCTAGAGGTACCCTTGCAATATATACTTGGTATCAGCCAACTGGTTGACCCGGATTGGTTACACGTCCTTCATCTCAGTGTTTGTTTAGACGGTGACCCCTGGGAAACATGAGACACGAACTCAAATGAAGACTTTTTTTTTTTCGAAAGATCCTCAAATGAAGACAGTGGTAACATTCCGGGACCTTTTCTTGCAGCGAAGTGAATGAAGACGAGTTTAACGTCTGCAGTCCACAGCAAAATGAATTTGGACAACGTGTGCGGAAAAGGACGAGAGCTCGCTTGCACTTAGCACTTGTAGGATTTGTTGAGGAAATCAATGATACTAGAAAAAATTATGTATATACCCCTATCAAAAATTGCTTTAAATGTATAATTAGACTTTAAAAATGTAGAAATATGAAAAGGCTACTGATGCCCTGTTCGTTTCCCCGTAAAAAACTCCCACGAAAAAATCTTGGCCAGAATTGCTATTTGAGTTTATATATGTTTTCATTAGAGGTTAGGGAAAACGCCAACCAGCAATAGGTAGCGTCTGACAAAATGTCGATTTGATAGAGAGAATAATCAATCTAGCGTTGTTGTGATGCCAAAGTAGCAAAAAGGATATAGATGCAATATTATTGCTCAATTTCCATGTGGGGCTATTTGGACCATATGGGGCTATTAGGACCATGTGGATTCGGTGTTTCGGCCCAGTCGCACGCACCAGGGCCGTAAGATGATGGAGCCTATATCGGGGAATACATATAACCGAAATGTACTTCTGATTCTGTTAGATAATAATAGCATGTATTTTTATGCAAAATAAATACTACTACTTTATTCTAAAAATATACTACTTCAGTAAGTCATTCAAGTTTTTTCTTAAGTCAACAATTTTAAAATTTTTCATTATAGTTTTTCAAAGTCAAACAATCCTAAATTTAACTAAACTAGCAAATGCCCGTATGCGTTGCCACGGGATTCTTAAAATTTTGCACATGGTAACAGTAGTCAGGAGCCTCAAACTTTTTAACTTAATAAGAATAAGAAAAAAAGTGAGTAAAAATCAAAAGACAAATAAATTAGTACAAATTTAACTTGTTGCTGGATTACAACACAACTCTTGTAGGGAAAAAAAAAATCAACTCACCATTTAGCAGCAGCCCATGCATGATTTAGAAGACTAACAAGTACTTCGGTACAATATTAGGCCTTAAATCAATAGCTGTGACGAAATCACCCATAAAATATATCTATTTCAAATTGGTCAAAATAATTTTGGTAGAGAAAAAAATAGAAATTGATGTATGTGAATGCTAGCGAGTAGAGCACTCTGCTATTTGGTTCTCTTAACCAGCTCACAAAATAAGTATCATCTGCCTCTTGGATAATGAGCTTCCTCTTGCTGGTCTAGAGCTGAAGGTAGAACTCATAATGCAAAAATAATGTCACACAAATAAGTCAAAAGAAAAGGCTCCAGTATAGCACTTTTCATCTACTTAAAGTTCAAATTAGCATGAATCAAAAAAAAAAAAAGAAGTTCAAATTAGCATTCGTGTTTGTGGCTGCCGAGTCTTGGCTTGGAAGTGGCTCCAGAATTCCTGTTGGTTCAGATAGCCTGAACACACACATACAAAAAAAAAGGGAGATGGAATCAATGTAATTGGATGAAGACATAGCTCCTATATCGATTGTAGCCATGATTAAATAAACGATCAATGAATTTTTACCTTTTTAATACTAATGAAATACCTAAATGAGTTAGTGAGTGAGTGAGGGAGTGATTAGGTTCTTTCAGATGCAATCTTGATGGCAGTAAAGGGATGGCTGGTAGGAAAGGAAGCAGGAACTCATTTTGGTGCCTCGGCAGGCACTTGCATTTTTAGGCATTTTTAGGAGACACAGGCCCCATGTGTAGTATAAACATGTTTTCGGATAATCCATCCATGGACATCATATATCATTGGTAAAAATAACTAATCTGAACTTAAGAATAATCCAAGCAATTCTAATATGAGATTCCATCAGTTGACTATATTAAGGAAAATACACCCAGGGATATACTAAATGAATGTTTATACATCCAGGTCAACAGAATCAGAATAATAAAGGCAAATTGAATCAGAATCACAAGTGTCACTCTAATGACAGGGACTCAGGCAGCACCTAGGGAGAATGAGACTGCAATAGAAGCGCATAATCCTTCCTGCATACTGCAGATTGAAGATGTTTGGGATTACATCAACTTTCTGTTTAATATAGACATTTGAAGGAGGTTCAGGAACCAAAAAAAACACTGGCTAATAGAATCCATGATTACCAAGTCCTGGCATCTACCTAGCCACTACGGTTATAGAACTGCACTTTTGACCTCATTGTTACAGGATATTTTCTAAGGGTAATATATTAGAACTGCGCTTCTAATAAAATATCTTTGTTGTAGCTAATGGATGGACAAAACCATACAAACTGATGGACAGTGCCCAAGGTTTCAAGAATACATAAACATGCATGAACCATCACAAATGTCAGCTAAACTTTTCAAAAAATATCACTGTAACTCACATTCATGAACCATCACAAATGTCAGCTAAACTTTTCAAAAATATCACTGTAACTCGAGCCAGTACACCAACAGAAGGAATCAGGAGTATTCATCATATGTATAGAACCATTCCATTAAAAAACGCATTGGATGAAAGTTGAGGATCATCCAAAGCTCCATGCTCAGCTGCAGTTTACTACAACCATCAGAACAGCTCACTGTGGGCTACAAATTACATGATTTCTAGAACTCTTGAATGCAGAAATGCAAATCTTGGCATCTCTATATAGGGTTACTGGAAGTACAGCATATTCTGGAATCATGATAACTTTATGGGATAAGCTGTTTCATTAAACAAATTGCAAAATATGAAAGAAAGGTGTAGTCCAACCTGTGCATATACACGGTTTGACAGATGCTACACATAAAGAACAAATTCATGTATCTAATCACAACACTATCAACTATGTTACAACTCACACCACTATGAGCTTGTTACCCATAGGCTCTTCAAAGCACATAAGTTTTTCACTTCTCGCTCACATATATTAAGACAGTTGAAAACATGAATGATTTGAGATGATGTATGTGCAATGACTCAAGCTGAATAAAAGGAAAAAAAAATATAAATAATTAAATATTTAAATTTAAATGACTAAAGTTTTATGATTCATATGACCATGTTTTCATACAATGTTTCAGTATTAGGGATCAAAAATGATCTCTATGGAATTGAGCACGCTAAAATAAGAGTGATAATACTAATATGATGAAGCATTCCCTCTCCATTCATCATCCTAGGTATAAACATGCATCAATTATTCATAATATTTTGTTTTAGCTTTCATTATACATACATGGGAGCAATGTTGTCTGATACACTGCTAAATTAAAAGGTATAATAGACTGCACAAAAGTGAGAAGATGTAGCAAATAACTTTACTTGAACAGAAACAAAGATACGAAGGATCATTCATTCTCATTTGCAACAGCTCTGTTGTACTTATATATCTACAGTTACATAACAGAGCAAGATAAAAGCATTACTCTTTATATTATCCAGTTCCATAACAGAGCAAGATAAAATCATAGGAGCATCAGTAAATATATCCAAATTAAACTACATTTTTGACTCCTGACCAATATCCATCCCTGTGAGATATATGCCCCTGTGCGATATCCTGAAAAGAGCATTGCACATGAGTTGAGATTAAACTGTAAAACCCTATTTTCTGTCAATGAAGATGAGAGTGGACCAACTAAGAATGCAAAGGTATGCAGATAAGCTCACACAAATAAAAAAAGGAAAAAGTCTAGATAACCCCCTGAACTATTGGAGCTGGAATACTTTACCCCTCAACCTACAAAACCAGATGTTTAGCACTTTAAACTTTCGGTAACGGTCTAATTTACCCCCTAGGCGGTTTTGCAGGGTGGTTTTGGCCGACGTGGCCAGCCAAGCTAGCATCCGCGGCCACGCTGGCATATGGCCCACCTGTCAGGCGGGCCTTGGCTGAAATACGCCGCCTCCTTCTCACCTTCCGTCTCTTTCGCTCTCTCCCGTCAACACGGAGCATAGCCACGAGCGGCTGCGGTGGATGGGGACGGGGGGGAGGCTGCGGGGGGGAGGGAGGGGTTCGGTTCGAGGCGGTGCCCGATGGGGCTGTCGGAGGAGGACCGCGTCGTGCCCGGCCGGGCCGTCCGGCTCTACCTCTCGCTGCGGAGGAGCTGCGGCCCGCCCGCTGGTGGACTTGGCGCTGGGGCGGCTCGGGGAAGTCGAAAGTGTCGAGGGTGTGGCGCGCGTCACTGCGTCGTCCTCGGCGGACCCGTCGGCCGTGCTCGGCGCCGCAGAGGAGCTTCGGCGTGCCGGCGCCGTGCTCTAGGGCACCAGCGCCTGTGGCTTCGTCGGCACGCTCCGGCTCAGGGAGCTCCGGCAACGGGGATACACGCCGCTCAAAGGTCCGTTTCAGTTTCTACGATGATAAATGATCACGATCCTAATTCGGATGCTTCTTCTGCTTCTTTGCATGGCACGGCAATGGCGGCGGACGAGAGCTACCTGACGAACGGGTACCTGGACACGCCCGTCGACTGGATCCCGGGGATGCCGACGGTGCGTCTCAGCGACATCTGCGGCTTTGTCCGGACGCTGGACCCGCAGTGCTTCGGGCTACGCATGGAGGAAGGCGAGGCGAACAGCTACGCCAGGGCGCGTGGCCCCATCCTCAACAAGTTCGAGGACCTGGAGTCCGGCGTCTCGGCAGCTCAGGGACAAGTTCCAGCGGGTGTACACCATCGGGCCCCTGGCGCCGCCATGCACCGGCGTATCAGCACGACCCACGGCGCTGGCGCCCCGCCGCTAGCAGCGGGGCTGAGCCTGTGCGAGGAGGACTCCAAGTGCATGTCGTGGCTGGACGCCTGGTGTGGACGGGTCGGTGTCGGTCCAAGACGTCAGCCGGCTCCTGGCCGTGCTGGAGCAGGCTGGCGGAGCTCACCTGGAGCCTCGCGGCCAGCAACGTCCTGTTCCTCCGGGTGGTGCGCCTCGGCCTCGTGGTCGGCGACCGTGCCCCGACGCTGCCCGAGGACTTCTTCGCCGAGACCCACGGCTGGTGCTTCATCACCGAATGGTGCGTGCAGGAGCAGGTGCTCCGGCACCGCGCCCGCCTGATAGAGGTCCCGTGGGCAGGCGTTCGCCGCCGCCGACGCCATCGAAGTTTGAGCCGGAGCCCGAAAGTAGCGCGGCACGGGACGCGATGGCGCGGCGCAAACGCGCGCCCCGCGGCGAGGTCCGGTGCGGGCGGTCACGCTCGCGAGATGCTGCATGCGGGCCTCAGCACCGGATGGCGGCAGAGGAGTTGGCCTCGACGGGCGCAGAGAAGCCGCCCCCTGAGACAGCGAGCGGAATGCGCCGTCGGCCAGCTAGCTCCTCCATACGTCGTGGACATGGTGTCTGATTCTTGCTTGCATGGCTGTGGCTGCAGACCGAGAGGATGCACGCGGGGCTCCAGAGGCACGCCGGCGGCATGCGCGCGGTGGTGGCGGCCATGGAACGTGTTTGGCGGTGGAGGCGGGGCTGTAGCGCGCCCGCTGCCATGGCTCGGACGATCCGCGGGCGTCCGATGGGGGCTCATGGCCGTTGTTGGGCCTGACAGGTGGGCCCAAGCACCAGCGTGGCTGTCCACATAAGAAAAACCGCCCGTAAAACCGCCTAGGGGGTAAATTAGACCATTACCGAAAGTTTAAAGTGTGAAACATCCGGTTTTGTAGGTTGGGGGGTGAAGTATTGCAACGTCAATAGTTCAGGGGGTTATAAAAATCATTAGCATCTACCTCCAAGCACTTCCGGCTGAAAGAACCTCTTTAATGCAGATGCTAATTCTCTTTCAAATGACGGAGTGATGCTAGTCTTTCAAATGCCTGAGTAAAGGTGTGCAACCACTAAGGTAGTAACACTGGAAACCAATAACATATATTAAAAGAAACTGCAAGGAATTTATCAAGTAGAACTGGCATTTCATCGAACACCTAAAGTGCAAGCAGTAGTAGCACAGAACCGCAGAGCAACAAGCACAGGAAAATCACATCCAGCGTGGCAATCACCTGAGTGTTTGGGCGACCAGTAGCAAGCAAGCTAGTAGCGGCCTGCTGGCATGGCTGGATGCCTTGGCGAGGTCGATGGAGGTGCCACGATTGTCTTCAGACTTCAGAGTGTGGCGGGTCAGCGGAGCAGGTGGCCGGCGGCGGCTGAGAGGGCCTCCCACTGCTACTGCACAGCAACGCACAACAGGGCAAGTGCCTTCGTCAACACCAGTACACCACGAGTAGAAGGCTAGGTGCCCCAAATCGAAATGCTGTCGTTGATGGAGGCTGGCGCAGGGAGAGAAAGGGTGGGGGCAGATGACATCATGGGGAAGATGAAGCAGTGGATGGCGGTCGGCACCAGGGAGAGAGAAAAAGGCGCGGAACCGGCGTTTTGGCAAAAAGCGCGCGGCGGTCCGGGGCGCAGGCGTGGGGGTCGAGTTAGCGTCGGGCGGCAGTGGGGGAGGCGGATTGCTTGAGTATGCGCCCGTGCTTCGCGCGAAGGGAACACGAAGAGGGAAGGAGGCCGGGAAGGCCCGCCAGCGGCGGCTTAATAGGATTAATATGATACTTATACCAATAAGTTGCAACGCCCGCCCGCGGGAGAGCATTCTGCGGAAGTTCATCTTGAAAGAACTCCGGGGTTAAGCTGCGTTTGGCTTAGAGCAATTTTAGGATGGGTGACCGGCCGGAATCGTGGGCGCGGTGGAATTCGTTCTGGTGAGAGGAGTGGGAGGGGATGGGAGGTAGATGGGGTGAGTGAGATGAGGGGGGATGAATAAAAAGGACAAAGTCCCGGATGAGTGCGGGAGAAAAGACTAGAGAGAATCTTGATGACCGGGAGGGAATATTCCGTTTAGAGGATGAACATAGAGTATGCGACGAGTGCGGATAGCCTTAGGGCCAGTGGGGAGGCGGATTGCTTGAGCCCGGCGTGTAACAGGAGCCCGGGATGATACTCATACCAATAAGTTGCAACTTCTTTTCCGGGCTTCGTCTTGAAAGAACTCCGGGGTTAAGCGTGCTTGGCTTAGAGCAATTTTAGGATGGGTGACCGACCGGGGAATTCGTTCTCGGGTGCGCATGAGTGAGGTGTCGCGAGAAAAGACTAGTGTTGAGGACGTGAGGCGTGTGGGCGCTGTTAGATGTATAGCGAGCCCGGCCTCGAGGGGCGGGATGTTACAAATAATCGCCGACTCGTGGTTTCACAGCGTGTGTCGCAAAGTATGGTGCGCATGGCTGGTGTGGATCCGTCGTGGTCACCAAAGCATGGCACATCTTGTGGCACTAGACAACCGGACGTGGCCAAGAGAGGAGGTTCTGGCTTTGGGGTTGATCGACGAGGACGCCGATCTCTTAAGGGGTGAGGATGTAACACCCGGACCGAGGCTTAATAGGATTAATATGATACTCATACCAATAAGTTGCAACTTCTTTTCCGGAAGCTCATCTTGAAAGAACTCTAGGGTTAAGCGTGCTTGGCCTAGAGCAATTTTAGGATGGGTGACCGACCGGGAATTCGTTCCCGGGTGCGCATGAGTGAGGACAAAGTGCTTGAGAAAAGGACTAGTGTTGGTCCGTGGAGGGCAGTATTGGTCCTATTAAAAGTTCGCCGATAAGCGGGCCCGGCCTCGAGGAGACGGGATGTTACAACGCGGCTTTCGAGAGAGGGAGCGAGCCTGGCCCCACCTGTAGGCGCGGGGAGTCGATTGGCACGCCGAGTCGGGGGCAAACCGAAGCGATGGTGTAGACGATTCCAGTTTCGTCTTAGTAAGAGAGACATATGAAAATATATATTTATATAATACCAAATAAATATCACTAGATTTGGGTAGTTTATTTTGTTCCTCATTCTTCCTCCATAACCCTATATGGGTTACCTTAGTCTTTTACCATCTAAACTCGGTGCTTCTTTTTTTTTATCCCAAATCTTCTCCAAAATACCTAGTGTTTTTCTTTCTACTTCCTCCGTCTCAAATTATAAAATACTTGATTTTTAGGAAAATTTGCTATTGGACATGCCAAGGAATGGCTCTTTGCTGGTGGACACACATTTTTGAGTAATTTGCTAAAAGATACTCTAGTTTTGACAAATTGGTTGGTATGCACTATGCTCAACAAAATACTTTTATAAAATAGATATAAAACCATATAAATGCTTTAAAATTATACCATAAAACCTTTTAGACTCTACATGATGAGAACCACTTAATAAAATATTGTTTTGTATTGAAAGTACATATTTTGCCTCTCTTTATAAATAAACAAAGTTAATCATAGTTAATTTGTTCATATATTTGTAGAACATTAAAAATGCTAGAAAAATCATAGCATGCGTACATCATCAAATTATAACTATGCTAAAAAAATTATTTTGTTAGGTACGGTGTCCACCAACTAATTTGTCAAGTAGAGTGTTTTTCAGCAAACCATTTGAAAATGGGTGTCCGCCAGCAAAGAGTCATTACTTGGCAATATCCAACAGCAAATTTTCCTTTGATTTTTTTGACATCAAATTTGACCACTTGTCTTATATTAAAAAAATTTACAAAATATCACTTCTTTTATTATGACTTGATTTATCAATAAAAGTTCAAGAATGATTTAAATTTGATTATATTTGCATAATTTTTTACGAGACCCAGTTATAGACGCAGACACTCACATATACGAGCGCACTCACCCCTACGAACATACACACGTACACCCTACCTCTATGAGCATCTTCAAAAATCTGAGTTGGACCGACAAATCTCGATATTAATAAAGTCAAGACAAACATCTCGTTATCGATGGACACGTCACCTACCATTGAAAGAATAACGTCGTTAAATTCTGGATGGTTAGGTTCCACCATAAAAAACGAATGATCAAATTTAGAGTAAAAAAGTTAAATGTCCTGTAATTTGGAGAAAATATTCCACATTATTTACATCCATCTTCAAGGGAGGCAGGGACAGCAATGGTCTCCAAAGACGTGCCTGGCACGGTGGCACCTGGAAAAGGCCCGGAGAAATCGTCGATTTAGCTGTAAAACTGAACTAGTATAAATATTTGCCGCCGCCTAGTCGAAGCTGTACTGAACTACTGATGCCGCCGCCGCAGCGGGAAACGGCAGGACCGGCGCTGCGCTGCGCTGCGCATCGCAATTCGCAAGCGAAGCAAGCGCGTCGCGGAGGCGAAGGCGTGGCGGAATTAAAGAAGTGCGAGAAAAGCCAAAGGCGTAGTGCGCAGGTAGTTATGTCTGGTAAACGCGGGCGGCACACGGCACGACACGGCACGCGTCCACGCGCGGCCCTCGACGGCTGTCACGTCGCGTGGGCTCTCTGGCTGGCTTCGCGCCGCGCCGCCTCGGCTTGCCGCCTGCCCCGTTTCCCTCGTCAATCTGAAACGGAACGGAACGGAACGGAACCGCCCCTTCTCCCCACGCCACCGAAGCAATCCAGGCCCAGGCCAGCGGGTACCACAAAACCAAACCCCACCACCACTCCGCATGAGAGATCATTTCGCCAGCTCATCGCCACCGCCCTCCACCCTCCCACCGCTCCGCTCGGCTCCCGCGTCTCCTCCTCGTCGTCGCCCGGTGGGTGGGCGTGGGTCCACCTCTCGCCGCGCCCCGCCGTCGACCCGCCTCAGGTGAACAACCCCTTCTACTCTCTGCTCTGCTTCGTCTCGCGCGGCGGGCCACCGGGTTGGTTGTTCCGCGGGGGCGCTTGCATGCTCCGGCTGGCTGTGGTGTGGTGCCGATAGGTACTGGCGCTTGGGCGCCGTGCTGGTGCCCGCTTGGGGTGGCGGCGGCGGCGGCCTGGCGGGTGGAACGAAGCCGGTGCGGCGGGGGTGAAGGCGTTCTCTGATGCGCTGTCTCCAGGGTTTGTTTGGATGACTCAATTACGCCCCGATGCAGTTTTTTTTCGCGTTTCTAGGTTCGCGGCTTGAGTTCGGGACGGGGACGGGCGGCCGTGCTTGGCGCGTTTGTGGGAGGGCGCGCGTGGGTTGGTGTAAACAACGGTGCGGTGACTCTGTTTGTGGCGATTTTGTCGATGGTAGTGGAGAGACAACAAATATGATATCCACACTCGTGACTTATAAAATGCGGTCTTACAATACATATGGTATGATTGTGCATGGGTATCTGGCTTAGTTAATTGTCCTTGTACATGAATCTGTTCATTGATTTCGACATGGAGTATAGTTGTTGCAGTTGGTCATAGTTATGTGATCACCATGTATAATGGAACCAATGTTAAGAGGGTTTTGAATGTAGTTCACTGAAACCAGGAACAGTTGGCACTTGGCAGAACCAGATGCTGCCAGCCTAGTTGTCAGTGGAAGTAAAATTTTTCTTATGAGGCTTGGGAACGCTGTTTTCTCATTTGAATGCTCCCATGTAATTGAAGTTACACTTTTAGTCGAAATTGGTGCATTGGGGCTAACTTGTTCTCTTTTGTTTGCATTGATGACATACAGGCAAAGATAAGTCAACGGAGAGGTCGGTATGCGCCGGTGGTTTTGCTGCACGCAGTTTAATGCTTCATATCGTGAACATGAAAATGAACGTCCCATCAGTCCGGAGGAGAAAGAAGGTACTGCCTTCTTAGTTCTTAGTCCCTTTTTATTCTTTGTGCATTAGATTTTGATCTTCAAGGATGGATAGAAGCCCTATGTTCTCAGAATATTGAAAGGGTTTTTAAACTCCTGTGGAAACTGAGTTTGCCATAATCATATGTTACTCTTGGATTCTTCAGAAGCATGTTGGTTATTTTCAATAAATTCTGTACTAAAGTATTGGCACTTGACACTTCTTTTATTTCAAATAGTATCAGTGCGTGCGATGCGAATTTCAGGATGTAGGACTATGAAGTATCAGATACTAGTGTTCTCTAAACAATAAATCTTTCTCTATCAAGTTCAAGTTCTTTTAGTGAGATGCATGGCATACACCTAATCTGACCTTTTAAAAGATAACAAGTACGATTACCAAAATATGGAACATTGATTTTCTGTTTCAAGTGAAGACACTGGTAAGAAACTGTCACCATTCTATTTGATGCAAAACAATTTATATAAGCAATTCAGATTGTTCTTTCCAATTGAACTCTGTCATAGACTAGTTCATTATTGGTAGGTGTGATATATTATTTCTGTCAATTAGATTTTTTTTTTTCTAAAATAAAAAGGGATGTGTTATTGCTTTCATGCTGGTCTGTTTGCCTGCTGTGATTTGGCTGCTGGTGGCTAAAGTTATTTGTCATTACATGGTTATCAGGAAATGGTTTTGCTGTCAAAAGTGAACCTATCAAGGCACCACCTTCCATTGAAGTCCCTGAATTATCATTTGAAGAACTGAAAGAAAAGACTGACAATTTTGGATCAAAGGCTTTGATTGGTGAGGGATCATATGGAAGAGTGTATTATGCTATTCTGGACAGCGGAAAACATGTTGCTGTTAAGAAGCTTGACGCCTCAACAGACCCTGAACTTGATAATGAGTTTTTGACACAGGTATGGTTTTGTAGCTGTGTTCATGTCTTTCCAGTTGTTATATTTTGTATTGTTTGTCCATCCGTATTAGGATTTTATTATTGACCATATACTCTGTCCTCTCCTTCTGTGTAGGTATCCATTGCCTCAAAACTTAAACATGATAATTTTGTGGAGATGCTTGGATATTGTGTGGAAGGAAATCAGCGTCTAGTGGCCTACGAATTTGCTACAATGGGTTCTCTGCATGATATCTTGCATGGTATGAACGCTACTGTATCACGTAAATGCATATAAGCCTTACAATATTACTCATATTGTTACTTCAAGGTTTTAAAGTTGTTGCCTGTTTCTTTCTTAGCACATCATGCTCCACAAATGCACTGCAATAATGACCTGATCTGTTTTGCTTTCACCTTTTTTTTCATATGGAAGGAAGAAAGGGTGTTCCAGGTGCACAGCCTGGCCCAGCACTTGACTGGATGCAGCGGGTTAGGATTGCTATTGATGCTGCTAAAGGGCTAGAGTATCTTCATGAAAAGGTGCAGCCTTCAATAGTCCACCGGGACATACGGTCTAGCAACGTTCTTCTGTTTGAGGACTACAAAGCGAAAATTGCAGATTTCAATCTTTCAAATCAGTCTCCAGATATGGCTGCTCGTTTGCATTCTACTCGTGTCCTTGGAACCTTCGGCTACCATGCTCCTGAGTAATTGTTCAACTCAAATTCTTGGATCATGATTTGGGCTTCCTGATTGATTATACCAAACAATCAACTTAAAACTAAATTTATCTCTTTAAAATGCAGGTATGCCATGACTGGCCAGCTAACTCAGAAAAGTGATGTATATAGCTTCGGAGTTGTTCTTTTAGAGCTTCTAACAGGAAGGAAACCAGTAGATCATACAATGCCTAGAGGTCAGCAGAGCCTGGTTACATGGGTAAGCATTTCATTCCCGACAAGTCTACTATTCAACTTAAGAATTGATTTCAAACTAAAGCCTAGAGGTACCATGCACTGAAACTGTTCGTTGATAATTGCTCTAAACAAAACAAGGAAAACACATGTAAACAAATGAAAAGCAAGAGGGGGCTCATTGACTAGTTTTCTCAAAAGATATTTCAAAATCTCAGATATACTCGCACCTGTCTGTCAGAAACCAGTGTTGTTCATCCTAACAGGAAACTACCATAATTCGGTGTTTATTCAAGCTATTTTAAAGTCATGCAAAAGCTAGTAGCTGCCCTTCTCATTTCATGCTTTTATATGGAGCACCAAATCGAATTTAGCTTTTCTTTTACTGTAATCAAGTCATCATTGACTTACTAGATTCATGGAAACAGTTTGGTCCAACTCATGGCGATGTCTTTGCATGTTCATAGCATCTTGAAACTTTTGGTATGAAATTTGCATGCTAATGTATTGGGAGCTAAGCACTACTGTCTAAATTAACGACTACTTTATTGTATATTTTGTCATTTTTCATTCAGGCAACACCTCGATTGACTGAGGACACAGTGAAACAGTGTGTTGATCCAAGATTAAAGGGGGAGTATCCTCCAAAGGGAGTTGCCAAGGTCTGGTTCCATTCCTTCTATCCCTTGTGTGTGCATGCTTCCATGTGTTGGTTGCTGCGATCTGTTAATACGACAAGTAAGCAAACATTGTTGTTTATACTAAAATGGTTCTCTTCTATCTGTTGCAGCTTGCGGCTGTGGCGGCACTCTGTGTGCAATATGAATCTGAATTTAGACCCAGCATGAGCATCGTAGTTAAGGCACTCTCTCCCCTTCTTCAACATAAACCGCAACCACCACCAGCCACTACTGATGCAACAGCACCTTCAGATGCCTGACTTTCTCAACGAGCTATGAATCGTGAATGTAAAGAGAACCATTTCCTCTTCGGTGTGTGCATTGTTCTAAAGTACTACCATGTGCTGTGAAGTGATCAGTGTCACACAAACAACGGCATTGTGGACTAATGCATATCTTCACCTTTACATAGGTTGGTACAGACAGGAGGCCTCCCCTTGCCATTACCGTGTGCTAAGCTGAGTCATGAGCTGCCTTCGTTGGCCGGGCGACGTGTGCTTGTTGGCCAGCGGTCGTGATACCTAATTACCGTTTTATGGTCGATACTGTAGCATGCGGAGGTTCTAATTTTTTCATGGTTTGTTTTTTCTTTCTTCCTTTTTGTTTGCCTGTATCGTCTGATTGTGAGCTGATCCCTTCCTTGGAACAATCACTCTTCGTTGCGAGGCTTTTTGTTGCGAGGCTTTTCGTGTGCATGTTGATGCGTGAGAATTGTGATGAGATTATGCGCATTGTTTTCATTTCTTGGAAATACGCAAGAGAGCTAGATTGTGCACTCATGCTGTTGGCTGGATCATCTGTTTGTCCATCAAGTCATGGGTGACGTTACTGAAAGATGCGCTGGTCAAAGGACCAACCATCTGCGGGTTGTACTCATCTGTTTTGAAACGGTTGATATTTTAGCTATGAAACTGCCAAATTGTTTACATTTATTATAAATAAAGCGTCAACTACTTTGAGATGGAATACATGCAAACTGCCTCACACCCAAATCTATTTCTTTAGCGATGGATCTCGCTTTTTGTTTCTAACTCTCTATGAATTTGAGATTAAAGTAGATTCTAATTCAACCCAAATGATTCATAGCTAATGCTCTAATAGTTATCATTCTCTTTACGTCCAAATGGGCTCTAATAGTCTAATGTCCATTCCATACCCCCTCTTAAGTTAGCAAATCTAATTCCGTTTGCCCATAATTATTGGATATGACATGGGGTAGTTTGGACAAGGGGTCCACATGTAACGTACGTTTTGCTCGCTAGTCTCCACATCGAGAGTCACAGCCTCGCAGGTGGAGTTGCCCGCTCGGTTCGCTGGGCGCTGCTTCGTGGACGCTGTGTACTGCGTTCCTGCAAGCAATGACCATGACTGCGTCAGACCAATGAGCAGCGACTGAGGGCTGTCATAAACTCACAACATGGTTCGTGGCCGGCGTTTCGGCGCGTCTTTCCCGCTGATCACTAGATTGATACTCACTGTAGTTTATTTCTCGTCAAAAATCTAAAAGTTCAAGGCCTATTTAATTCAACGTCTAACCCAATTGCTGAAACGACGACTTCGACCAAAAAGGACAAGCGAGGCAACTTCCTCACCTCGTGGACTTGTTTCATGTTCCCGTATCTCCCTCGATTCATATGTCTTAAGCTGCATTGAGGTGAAAGTTAAACTAATTTGCACCCCATCTATCTTAGGTCTTGTTTGACGCACTCGTATCCACCTTAATCTATATGTATTGAAATGGATTGAAGTAAAAGTTCCAACTAACTAGTCCACTCAACACATGTGGATTGATGTGAATATAAATACATCTAAACAAGCACTCGGAATTTGTTTGGATACCCTCTGCATGGGTTAGAATGAATTAAGGTGGAACTTAAACTTACACCTAATCCATCTCGACGCATGTTGATTGAGATGAACACGAGACTATCGAAACAAGCTTTGAGTAGATATGGATTGAGATAAATACAAGAGTATCTAAACAATGTTGAAGACTCCCTTCGTTCTAGAAAGAATATGATTATCATTTTTTGAGAAGTTAAATAAAAGTTTCACCGGAATTGTACTCCCTCCGTAAATAAAAAAATGAAATTCTTGTTTCGAGAAACCAAATGTTTTTAAGACTGACCAAATTTTTATGAGAAAATAATATTTATGATACAAGATATGAGTACTATTAATTCACTATAACCTTAGTTAAATTTAAACTATTCTAACGATTGGTCAAACTTAATTAAGCTAGTTTTACTGACACTAAAAGATATATTTTTGGAACGAAGGGAAACTACATCGTAATGTCTGGTAGTCAACCATCTCTAAACAACCCAAATAGCGGCAGTTTACTATTGTCTCTCGTCCGAAAAGCCCGTGCTCTATGACATGTGCAATCAAACTTGTCAAACTTTACGTACCATTCATAAAACTTCATCATATATTCATATAGAAGAATACCTAAAATTGTATGCGAGGCAGTATACAACGTCTCAAGAGTCAAGACTAGCTAGATCTGCTTAGTGAATAAATACAGTGATAGATTGTTTGCTCGAGAGCTTCTGTTTCTTCAAGAGCTTAGCTAGCAAGCTTAATTAGTGATCGAGCCTGCAGGGATGCTACTAGGGCGCAACTGGGGCAT
Organism: Chrysopogon serrulatus; assembly: GCA_015844335.1. NCBI lineage: Eukaryota > Viridiplantae > Streptophyta > Magnoliopsida > Poales > Poaceae > Chrysopogon > Chrysopogon serrulatus. Next base: position 59,556 of record JADLZL010003859.1, read on the forward strand.
CGTGTCCACCTGCTTCGTGCTCGCGTGTTCCATTTTTTGCTCTTTCCTTCCGCTGAGCCACGACTCCACGACGCGCCTGGGCCTGGCTCAGGGACAGAGACCACCGGCACCGGCACCGGCACCCGGTCCCGGAACCGGAACCGCCGCGCAGGTCGGGGTGCTCCTGGACCTCCGGTCGGCCGGCGGGAGGGCCAGCCGAGCGAGCATCTCCCTCGCGCTCCAGGACTTCTACCTGTCGCAGCCCGGCTCTCCGAGGATCTCGCTGCACGTCGTGGATTGCAAGGGCGACGAGATCACCGCGGCTTCAGCTGGTACCGGCATATAATCCCCCGGCCATTTAAAATCGTTTTTCTTCTCGGCGTATCCATACGTTTGTGTTACATTACATCCACGAAAAACATTTAGGACCTGTTTAGTTTACGGGTATTTTTTTGAACCAAGTGGCTTCTCCTTGTTGGTTGACTATAATGCATCCTTGATGGACGAGCTCATGCTATAACTTAAACCAAACATGTAAGTTTGGATTGTTCTGAGACTGATCGATGCCCTAAACCAAACATGCTACTAATGCATAATCCAAGAAATGAGTTACTCCATCACCTTCTCACTCCCCACTACTCCATCACCTTCTCACTCCCCACTTTCTTATATGATTCGTGGAATAAAATAGGGAATCCAATAAAATAAATTGATCTCTCCTAACACCCTTCTTCATAACAGTAGTAGCAAGGAAATCCTTACACCAAATTTAAAAGAACGGACACATGATGTACCGCCTCATCTAAATTGAAATGATTTCTTAAACCAAACATCCAAACAACCAGGAGAGACAATGCTGCGTACTATCTTTACTTGCTACTCTCTCTGTTTAGAAATGATAGGTGTACTAGACTAGAGGAAAATTAAAATGTTACAAAGTTTGATTGCGGGTCAAAATATATTTAGAGGATATTTAAGAGGATATTTAAGATCCAAATAGACTCTTAAGGTTTAAAATTCAATTGATCAAAATGAACATTTAATGTGTATTTTCTATGTATCCTTTGAGTTTTTATTTTACGATCGAAAGTGGAAAATAGACTACTATAAGGTTTAAAAATTCTATGAGTTTTCATTTATAAAATCATGCATCAAAATGAATCCATATTTATATAGTTTTGTTAGGTTTTTGCTTATAAATATGCGCTTGAAGCGGTTTAAATGTTTAAAAATTTTTTTATATATCCATATGGGGTCTTGTTTTGAAGAGTTTATTGCGAGGAACGCCATGGTGCAATTGGATTTTTAATTGTATTTAGTTTGTGACATATATTTCAAAATTAAGCTAGTGAAATAAATGAGTCTTAGGGGTCTTTTGATGTCGGTGACATTGGTTGGAGCAATTTAGTGGACAACATCATGTGTAGATTGGAAAAAGAGTTTGATTGGTTAAGTACAACATCCTGTGTGGTATTCTGGTCGGAGGGGGAAATTAGGCGACCTCGACTAGGCAGTTGAGGGATGAAATGATTTTATCCATATACTAGCTAGCACCCAATCATTCAGTTCTGCGTCATCTTCAAATTATCTTTATTTTTTGGGGGGGAATCTTCAACTTATCTTTTTTTTTTTTTTTTTTTTTGATAAACAGCATCTTCAAAACTTATCATTTTTTAGCGACATCTTCAAAACTTATCTAGATGTACATTTATTGAATCTTTATTAATGCGCATTCCGACTAAATTTCCCAGTCACATTTTTTTCTAAAAAAAATCGACCTCGGCCCAAGCGGAGCCCACAACCATCGATGTTCGGCCCAATACAGCTCCAGTTCTAGTGTACCGTGACCTGCACAGTGAGACAGTAGCATCTGCTTCAGCTCGCCACCTCCGTCCGCCTGCCGCCGCCGTGCGGTTTCCGTCGATCTGCTGATGGAGCGACCATGGAAGATATTGGGGGCTAACCACGGCCGTGGAGCACTGCGGCATCTGCCCCCGCCTTCCACCCGGCGATCGCATCTGCGCTAGCTTCAGGAGGTGAGTGCCTCTGCCAGCTCCGAGTGCTCGGAGGTCGAAACTATTGGCATGGGCGTGCGATTACTGACTAGTCCTACAATGGTTTGAGTAGCGATTTTCGCAGGCTCCCAACCCCTTTGGAGCGGATTCTATGATCCATGCCATCTGCCAAACGATTAACATGCAACTAGATTCTAGTAGAGAGCTGACGAAAATCCATGTTGGCTGAGCGTTTCATGTTCCAAGAGAAAATCAATCATACACATGGCTAAGGACTTAAGTCAATAGATAGGGATTAGACTAAATTTCTTTTGGGTTCGTAAGGAACTTAATTCATTTAGCTACCAACCAGAAGGATTGTATGTAATCTTCTCATGAGTGAAACAATCACTATATCTAGCCTTGGACAGGCTTGAGCAGATTGGCAAATCTTGTGTAGCCCGGAACGCCACTCGAGCGCCTTGTAACCAAGCCTTTCTATCTTAATACAAAGACGCGCAAACCTTTTGCGTGATCGAGAAAAAAACAATCACTATATCTTCAGAGCTAGTTAACCTGAATGCCGGCTTCAATCTGATACATTCAGTTGATGAACAGTTGAACATGGTAGAATGGGAGTGGGTGTTCAATGCTTTAACTCTTTGCCAAGCCATATGGGTGCTGGCAGTCAAATTCAACCCTAGTTGATTGACTTGACTGTGGACCAAATAATCACAATAGAGATGCTGAGACAACCCCTCAAAATTTGAGTAATTGCTCTATGGTTATGTCATAGTTGCAAAAATGTATTTAGAGTGTGAGTGTGTATACCTAGTGTTGAATGTGGGCATGTGGCCTTCACTGTTTTATGAGTCCTTTTATAATTTATATTTCCTAGCGGGCCACAAATCACCACCCCTTTTTTTTCAGATAATGGAATAAAAATCATCCCAGTAGCTGCAGCCGTAATCGCCACCTGGAAGATGTGTCAGGCATTTGTGACACTTACAACTGTTGTCAATTTCCATAGACTCTGTACATTAGTATTTAGTTCTTGCCAAATGCAGCGAACAGCAGTTTGTTTGTTTGTTTGTTTGTTTTTTGGCAGGGGCACATGTGCTTGCACCTTGTGGTTTGCTAACAATGAAGTCAGTCCAACATGCGAAATCGTCCATATACATGTAGGTTGACATGTTGAAAGAAGAGGGAAGGGAACCTATAGGCCTACGGCCAGCCAACGGTTCGGATCACTAACTAGCTGGTATTACCTGACTTTCTGACTGTTGATCATTTTGTAGTCAGTGTGACAGTAATGAATGACCCTAGGACGTCATAAGTGACCATAATTAAGGACATATAGTTGGCACCTGCCATGTCAGTAACTCACTATATTTTGATCCCGGTCAGAGACCATCAGAACAATTGCTATCTCTCTTAGAAAAACAGTAATCACATTTTCTTGCATGTTAGATCTGTATCCAATGCTCTTACTTCCTCTTATCTAGGGATGCTTAACACCCTTTTACTGACTTCTTCTCTAATGTTGCAGCAATAGACCTTCTGAAAGATTACAAAGTTCAAGCCATCATCGGCCCAAAGACGTCAACACAGGCAAGGTTCATAATCGGCATCGGCAACCAGACAAATGTGCCTATCTTGTCCTACTCAGCTACCAGCCCATACCTGTCAGCTAACCCTTCCAAATATTTTGTTCGCACTGCCCTGGATGATGCCTCCCAGGCTCCTGCAATAGCTTTTCTTATCAAACTCTTTGGGTGGCGACAAGTTGTACCAATCTACGAGGACTCTGACTTTGGTAGAGGCGTTATACCTTCCCTTGTGGATGCTCTCCAGAATGTCGATGCACGCATACCATACCGAAGTGTTATTCCTTCTGTGCCTACTGATGATCAGATCAAGGCAGAGATTAACAGGCTAAAAACAATGCAGACACGAGTGTTTATTGTGCACATGTCATCAGATATTGCCGCACGCCTCTTTTTCATTGCCCATGAAGCTGAGATGCTTGTTGATGGTTATGCATGGATTGTGACAGACAGCGTGGGGAACATGTTTAGTTCCCTTGACCAGAAAACAATCAATTCAATGCAGGGGATTCTTGGTCTCCGTCCATATGTCCCACCATCGGACAAGCTCCTCCACTTCCCTGCTCGATTTGTTTCACAGTACCTTCAAGAAAACCCAGGTTCACCTTATCCAGCAAACCCCAATGTGTTTCAGTTGTGGGCATATGACACAGCATGGGCGATTGCAACGGCGCTACGGAGGACTGGATCTCTTACACTTGGCTTCCAAACGCCATCTCAGCAGAACAACAATAGTTCTAATGATCTAAGCATGTTGAGTGTTTCTCTGGATGGATCCAAGCTAATTGATGCAATCCGGTCCACAAGATTCCAGGGTATATCTGGTGATTTTGCTCTACTTAATGGACAGCGGCAGCCATTTGCATTTGAGATTATCAATGTAATTGGTAATTCATATCAAACTGCTGGGTTTTGGACACTAAAGTCAGGCCTAAGTGCGAGCCTTACTGCTCCTAGTGCTACTGGTGGTCTGGCAACAGTAATTTGGCCTGGAGGGTCAGTATTGCCACCGAAAGGTTGGGAGTGGCCAGTGACCGGAAAGAGGTTACGAATTGCTGTGCCAGTAAAACCATATCCCAACCCATTTACAAACGTAAACAAAGATGAAACCACTGGAAAGTTTAAAGTGACGGGATATTGTATTGATATCTTTGAAGCTGTCATGCAGGAGATGCCATATGCTGTCCCCTTCATCTATGTACCTGTTGATGTACCTGGCAATATATCCTCGTCGTACAGTGAAATTTCTTACCAGGTTTCCTTAAAGGTAAGCAGAGCATTTTGCATACTGAAATGTGCTCTTATGTTCGGACAGCACCAGATCTGATATGACATGTGAGATCTAAATTGAAGAAGAAGTAAAATATCAAGATAAAAGCATTGAAGTAAAGTTTTAAAATAAATATGACTTGTAGCGGTAGTTAGAATAGATCAATCTAACCAGAGCTTGCAGATGCCATGTACTCCTCCATAATCGTAGCAGAGGTTGGTGTAATCGATGCAGACCTCCTTAACAATCTGGAGCTACATGGGGCCTTCAAATGATGTTTATTTTTGTTCAACCCATAAGGGTCAATTCTTCCATGGACTTGATTTAATTACTTTTGTTAAACAGGTATATGATGCAATGGTTGGAGATACCACAATAGTCATGAACCGCTCTTCGTATGTTGACTTCACATTGCCTTACACTGAATCAGGGGTGCAGATGGTTGTTCCCATGAAGGAAAACTGGAGCAAGAGTTTTTTCATTTTTGTTGAGCCCATAGAAAATGTCCTTTGGGCAGTCATATTAGTTGTGTTTGTGGCCACAGGTTTTGTTGTATGGCTGGTTGAGCACAAAAGAAACAGACACTTTGGTGGCAGTGCTTTACAACAGGTCTTCAATATTTCCTATTTCAGCTTTCAAGCGATCATAGCTACACCAAGAGGTGACCAAAATAAGTTCTTCAAAAGAATATGCTCATTTCTCCTTATGAATATGAATGAATAGATACCAGGCATGAAACAAACATTTGCTTTGCAAAAAATAACTGTAAAAGGGATAATACACTTATTAAAAAGGACTCATTAGTCTTACATTATCCTAAGCGTAACTTATTTTTAGGGCAGAGTCTCTGTGTCGAGAATTATAGATTGCATTAGTTGCAGAAATTGTAATATAAAAAGGCAGATGTTTTGCAATAGTACTAATAGAAAAATGGGACAGTAATAAAACTTTAAAATAGAAAATGTGGACACAATAGTATTGCCAACTCAAGCATGTGTTTTACTTAATAATATGTTATGAGATATATTCCTTGTGTTGTTGTCCTTTTCTACATTTATGTATTTCCTTGGCCTGAAAAGTTGGTCGTTATATTTGTGTAGATCAAAAGTTGAAGAACTGGTTATCAAAGTTTGTGCTAATAAACCTGTTATTGCTGGTTTGGTTGCTGGAGAAACTCTATAGCGCAAGCTTAACCTCCATGATGACAGCACGACAACTCCAGCCGACAATTGTTGACATGAACCAACTTATGAGAAATGGAGATTATGTTGGGTACCCTGATGGATCTTTTGTTAAGGATCTCCTTATAAGCCTTAAATTTGATGAACACAAAATTAGGAAGTACAGCTCACCAGATCAATATGCTGAAGCATTGATGAGAGGAAGTGGGAATGGCGGGGTTGCAGCAATATTTGATGAGATACCTTACCTGAAGCGTTTTATGTCCGAACATTGCAGTAACCACAATATTGTTGGGCGTGTATACAAAACCGGTGGATTTGGCTTTGTAAGTTTTGGTTCTTTCATTTCTGTTCTGAGTATACATTGGTTTCAGGTGGCAGATGGTGGTAGGCTAGGGCATCTATTTATCATCAATATTGCTCATCAAGCATCAAGCAAATGAATTAACTTATCCTGTTTCGCACGTTGCCAGTTTTGAATTTCCGAGACCTAATAGTTATGATTTCTCTGACAAATGACAGGTCTTCCCTAAAGGTTCTCCACTGGTCGCAGATATATCTAGGGCCATACTGAAGGTCACGGAAGGTGACATGATTGTGGGCATTGAGCGGAAGTGGTTCGGAGACCAGGTGGCATGTGACAGCCAAAGGAATGTCTTGGGTTCGGCTGCTGTTATTACCTTTAGCAGCTTAAGAGGGGTGTTCTTGGTAACTGCTGCTGCGTGGGCTCTTGCACTGATCTTCTGGGCAGGTATTTGGTTCTATCAGCGGCGACGAGGGCATGACAATGACAAGCAACAGAGCTATGGGGCTTTGGCTGAACTTGCTGTTGAGCACATGGTTGCTGGCTCCCGTGACCCCGATGAGCATGTTTTTTGGACTATTGGTGGGGATAGCCATTTAGTTCTTCGGCTGCGTGGGCGTGGCAACCCACCACCACAGGCAGCAGTATCTGATGAGAAACCGGAACCCGATCAGCAGCCCCCAGCAGCGCGTGCCGAGGCAGAGGAAGCTGATATGCCCCTGCAAGAACGCACTGTTCGCCAAAACGGTCGTTTAACCCGTTTAAACACCGTTTAAATGCTACATAGTAGTGTACTGTTTCTATTTATTTGGTTGTTTAGCCCATTTAAATACCGTTTAAACGCTACATAGTAGTACACTTTCTATTTATTTAGCTGTTTTGCCTGTTTTAAACACCTATTTTATTCAAATAACAAGGGGTTTTTTTACACGAAAGAAGAATTATATTAGATAGCTAGCTGTGTATATCATCATGTTAGGTACCATTTGATTACCATAGGATTTTAAAAATTCAGATAAAAAAATCTCAGAATCCTATAATCCTATATCAAACAGGCTAGGATTCTAAGGGATTTTACATGCATGCTCAGAATCCAAGAAAAGTAAGAGATTATTTATTTTTATACAGAATACAGAATCTGGATTCTAGAATCCCAACTTTTTTTTTGAGGAATCTAGAATCCCAACTAAACGGGACCTTAAGGAGGTCAAACAAAGGCGCCTTGTTTTCCTTTGCTAATCATCAGAGAGGGGCCTCGGCGGAATCTTGGCTGCGGAAATGGGCCCCTAGTGGGCCGCCCCGGACGACCTCCCCGCGGAGAAGTCGACGGCGGAGGCTCCGCTGGCGGGCGGGCCGGCCGGCCGCGCCGCCGCCGGTGCGGACTGAGAGCACTGCGAAGGTTGCGGGGCGTGGCTGTGTTTTGCCGTGACGAAGCAACGGCCGCGGCGCAGCAGCAGGCGGAGCGCGTGGGACAGAGCGACGGAGCTTGCGGAGGTCGCGGGAGGGAGCGGCCGAGGCACCTGCGATGGAGATTGGGGGATTTTAGATTTGCTTTGTTTGGACCCTTTGTTGTTTTTTTTTTCTCAGTGCGCTTTTTTTTCCCCAGGCTGGGCCTTTGGCGTGGTGGCAAGGTGGCATGCGGGCCGATGCTTCAGGAAGGTGGACGCGTGGACTTGGTTTCGTGCATAACTGTTCTTAGAACAGTGCGATTGAGTCTTGGGCACTGTATATGTACAGGGATCTGTGAGTGAGACAAAAGTATACGGCTTTAAGTGTATAGGTAGATATAGGTAGATGTGCTAAATGGTACTAGGTGGAAAGAGAAGAGGGACTTGGAGCAGGCTATGATGTGCAAATGGTTGGTCATTGAAGTGCTTGGATGCGTGGTTATATTGGCTTAGGCGCTCGCCCCAAGGCTGAGCGCAAGGATTACCAGTGAGGAATTGAGTTTCTCTGTCGTCCCGATTTCTTTCTTGCCTTCTTGTTTTCTTGAAGCTTGTCTTCTTTTGGTTCCTTACCATTTGTTCGGTGACTGTAAGCTCTCTTTTTTAATAAAAAAAACGCTCAGCACTTTGTAAAAAAAAGGTCAATGAATTTGGATGTTGTCGTTCGTCTTTACAAATTCAAAGGTTCAAGCGACTTCAATTTCTTTAGAGTTTTAGAAAAATGCCTGTGCACTGTGCAGTGTATGGCTGACAAAATTCAGATAAGTTTTGAACAACTTCGATTGACATAACATATTTCTATGAATTTTGGCAAGCTCAAATATATCTCGTCTTAGCCAACACCTAAGGGCATGTGACCATCCCGGTTGAAACATTGAGCCTGCTTGACATGCCATGCTCGAGAATCAAGATAAGGATTCCACAAATGATTTTTTAAGATAAACTGAGTTCTCAAGGATTACAGTCCTATACTTATCTAAAACACACCGATTGAAAATGCATAATAATAACAGAAACAAAGATAGTTTATGGGAGGAAAGTACCAAAGCGGACATACACATCCATATGCTACATTACATAGATGGCCACTCAGTAACACACCAGCTCTGAGTTCTTTAGTGAACAGTGAACACATGGTGATGCATACAGTATGTAGCAATAATGTTTACCGAATTTCCTCTTCCAAGATGGCACATCTTACTGCTACAGTCACATAAATCTTGTCATGCAACTCGTCAACAAACATGAAATAGGCAGTACTCCAACTCTTTTTGAATAGCATCACACAGAAGATCGCCCAAAGGTTAATGACAAACCCTATTGCCATGGCAAGGTAAAGGGATATATCATCCAAATCAATTCCATGTGCGCCTTGGTTTGATGTGTTTCCAGGACAGTTACTAGTTAAAAGGGGTCCACATAGATCAATGTTCCCAATGTAAACAGATGCGTCATAAGTGTCTAATTGGTTCCCTATTGGAATCTTTCCAGATAGATTGTTGTATGAGAGGTTCAGTCTGCTTAAATAGGTGAGCCCTGACATACTGGAAGGGATTAAGCCTGACAGCTGGTTGTGTGAGAGATCAAGAGATTCCAGTTGTTTCAGCTGACCGATACTCACAGGGATTTCCCCACTTAACTGGTTCCAAGACAAGTTAAAAGCTTTTAGTGCGATAAGAGCACCGATGTCTTGAGGTATCACTCCAGTTAAACTGTTGCATGACAAATCGACAATCACCATGTAGCTGAGCTCAAAAGAAAATTCGAATTGCTGCCCTTTGGTGGAAACCGGAACGTGTTCTCTAGTAGCAATGATATAGTATATTGAATTATACAGATGAGGACCTTGAAAGCTACGCTTTTGGCAAGAAGGTCACTGTATCCAGAAGTGCGAGCCATTGCACCCAAGTTAACTAATGAGTGAGGTATGCTTCCAGACAAGTTGTTGTATGCAAGGTCTAGAGATTGCAGTTCTTTACTCGTTGTAAGTTCGGGAATGTGGCCAAAAAACATATTTGACCGCAGACGTAACAATGCCAAGTTTGGTATCTCCCATATCCACGCTGGTAGATTCCCGGAGAATTGGTTGTAGGAAAGATCAACAAAGTTTATGTATGGATTGCCTTTAAAAGCTGAAGGAAACTCTCCTGATAAATTGTTGGTATTTAGGTTTACTATAGCTAAGCGCTTGAATGGTTCTGAATTCTCTTGGCAATTAGGAAATTCTCCAGTCAACATGTTTGTAGACAGATCTAATAGGTTCAAATTTTCTAATGAGCACAGTGAAGATGGAATGGTGCCTGATATTGAATTGTTATAGAGCATAAGATCCCTCAACCGTGGGGCTCCAAAATCATAAGGCAGTAATCCTGATAATGAGTTTCCAGACATGTCTATGTAGTTTAGATTTTTTGGAAATTTTGGAATTGTACCATTAAATCTATTATTCGACAATACCATGGTATCTGCTGCCATAAATTCTAATGTTGCTGGTAGTGTGCCAGATATCTGATTATCTGTCAAATCCAAGAATTCCGCTCCTGAAAATACAACCCAAAACCAATCTGGGATTGCATTTATGCTTGCATTTGCAATGCTAAGGACATTCATGCTTGTTTGTGATTTAAGCCATGGTGGGAATGCCGGTCCTAGCTGCAATGATTCTAAGAGAGCTGCCTGCAGTTTGAATGGAGGAATCCAGTTCGGTCTGATTTTTATTTCAAGCAGTGTTAATCCCAAACCTAAGAACTGTAATTCTGTAAGGCTATTTAAGTGGTCTTCATTGACTATACCATTTATCTTGTTCCCACGAAGTTCGAAGATAAGCAATTTTCTGAGTGTCCATACCCATTCTGGTACTCAGCCTGGGCGTTCGGTCGTGACCGAACCGAACCGATCGGTTCTTCGGTCATCTCGAAAGTTCGGTCATCTAAAAACAGTGACCGATCGGTTAGTTTCAAAACTCAGGACCGAGCAAGTTCGGTCTCGGTTAGTTCGGTTCGGTCTCGGTCACGACCGAACTGACCGGATTAGACAAAACAGCTATAAAATAGTATAATTTGTAGCAAATTTAGCAATGTTTTTTTTTCTATTCAATGCAAAAATAACAATACAACATATAGATTAAACAAAGTGATAAGAGTGATGGTTGATATAAACCCATTATAATAAATATTATATTGCTAATAATAGTCTAAAGTACATATTATTGTCAACAAAAACTAAATATTCGGTTAGTTCGGTTAGTTCGGTTACCCGAGACCTATAACCGAACAAACCGTAAAAAGTTCGGTTAGTATGGACCTAGGACCGAACTAGTGACCGAAAACTTCGGTCTCGGTCATTTCGGTCTCGGTCTCGGTCACTTCGGTTCGGTCTTCGGTCTTCGGTCAATTATGCCCAGGGTTATCTGGTACTATCCCTGTGAGCTTATTGCTTGTCAGAACAAAGTAGGTCAGGTTGGTCAGTGGCCCTGGCCGATTTGGGAGCTCCCCACTGATACTGTTGAAAGACAAATCTAACATTTGCAGCTTGTTCCAATGACAGTTTGGTAACCTTTCCATCAGCTCTGTGATATCCCCTCTAGATCAAGTACCTTCAGGTTGCATAGATGTTTGAAACTCGATGGTATCATGGTTGACATGAGATTATTTGTTTGGAAAGAAACTTGTTCAAGTGATGTCATTTTCCCTACCTCGTCGGGAATGGGACCATAGAATTAACATTCTTTGATGTTAAGAAAAGTGAGGCTAGTTGCATTCCAAAACCAGTTTGGGGGTAATAGTACTGTTAAAGTGATTCTCTGAGATGTCAAGCACCTCGAGCATCGTGAGATTAAACTGAAGAAGAGATCCATGGCTTGGTTGTATAGTATTGTAGTGGTCACCATAATATGTGTAGTGAATAGTTAATAGTTAATTAATTAAATGATAAAGATGACTAACTTAGGGTTGATTGCATTGTGGTATTATTTGGAGACCATGGGGCATTCCAACCCTAATGTTCCATGGCAAATGATATGTTTCATATTAATGTAATATCATCCACATGTTAATTATATTTTAATCTTGTCATGTGCAAAATGATAAACACTAGTTATGGACCCTTGATGACAACTTCTCCGTGAAGGAAAGTTGTACTCAAGTTAAATAATGTAACTAGGTTTGGTGTCGCTTGTGTGTGCATCATGTATCATGTTTAATCCTTCCATTCATATAGAGATGCATGTATAGTTGCATCCAAATGATGGCACGCTTGGTGAAATAATTAAACCTGATTGCACCATGAAGGGAAGTTGTACCCAATTTCCTTTAAGTTTGCATGTCTTGCATTGTGCGTCATGTGAGGCATATCATTAAGCATACATCATTCCTTTTACGTATAGTCTACGTAAGAGCGAAGGATTACGATGCTCAAGCTTCGGAGAAGGTTCGTGGTAATCTAACCCTGACGAGGAGTATCCATCGAAGATGTCACTGTCAAGACTAACAACTGACTTCCCTGCAACGCAGGCAAGCCCCGGAGCATAACCCACTCTCTATTTTTATAAAGTTTTATTACACGTAAGTCTAGTGTAATGTGCATTAAGTATATAGGAGTTGGTTGAAATCGTTGCTACATGATTTTCTTGATCCCCAATTATTTCCCAGATGTTATCCTACTAGTATGTGTAGGACGTTTCTTTCAAATGCTTAGCCATGCTTAGTCCGGTAGAAGTCGAGCGATGAAGGTTGACTGAGAAGGGATGGTTGTACCTAGGGTTGTAAAAGCCCCAGCATTTGAGATCAAGATAGATAAGTTTGGTGAGGTTCCCGATTTGTGGTGGTATTCTTCCGTGGAGCAATATGTATGAAAGGTTAAGATACCTAAGACTCAACATGGAACCAAGAAATTCTGGTATTTGTGCCCCATTGAAGCTATTGCAACTCAAATCTAGATACCTCAGATTCTGCAAATTAACCAATGAGTAGCTTATCTCACCTCCCAAGGTGCTTCCCCTGAGATTGAGCTTGACAACGTGGCCAGTTTTTTCACTGCACCTGATTCCCTTCCAGCTGCAATAATCTTGACCTTGCCATGACGATAAGTGATTATTGGGATCCAAGAGGCTTGCCTTGATTGATAGAAGCGCAGCCCTCTCCTCCGCGATGCAACTCCTGTTCAGTGTCGGTACATGGATGGAGGTTGTGCCTGATGGAAAAGAGAGGAGAAAGATGGAAAAGAGAGGAGAAAGCACAATGCTATTAGAGTTTCTTGAACAAGAAAACTATATTCAGCCATTCTGTTGTGCGTTCTCAATGGGAAAATGATTCTGTAACTTGATGGATATTTGGTTCACGAAGAAGCACACTCAAGTACAGCACTCTGGATCCCGTTATATAGTGATCTTCTCACTAAAAGACCTCTGTCCACTGATGGAGAAATCATCTTTACCAGGAAGTCCTGCTACACTGACTTGATTTAACTGTCAGTCTAGAAGGACAGAAATTGCCACTAGAGTACTGTAGACACCAGTTACCACACGGCAAGAAAAGCTGACCAGTAGATGTCATTTGTTTTATTCTTTAATCTTATATGCACAACAATACGGGGAAATGATTGTTTTGTCATGTCGCTGGTTTAACTGTGAAAGTTACTCCCGGAAACCCAACCCCCACTGAGGCGGCAAAACTATTGTCTTATTCGAGGTTTCAACTGATCTGGACAAATAAAGCTGCCTGATTTTTGAGTCCAGATTCGCCTTCAACGCAGCGTACAACGCACGGGATGACCCGTACCCGGTATCCATCACGAATACTAATAATTTGGAAATTTGCGACAGTTGATTCTGTGGTTCAGAAATAGGATCAAAGCACATACAGTACAGATTATCAGCTCAGGGCTAGAGAAAGAAAATGAAGATAATAGATATATCGTGAAATTTCATACTGTTTAATTTGAGAGTTTTCCTTGTTCAAATACATCGCAATTCACAGAGATTCAGAATTTGTATAGTTGCATTGCATACTTGCATATGACATTCTGCCAAGCAGGGACGAAACAGGATGATTCTACATTATATTCCATTTTTTTCTTAGAATTTGGAACCGGATACGAATCATGTTGGATATTAATATATATCCTAATACATATTAGAAATTCGATTTTTAGTATTCGAATTTGGACAGGATGCGGATATTAAATGTTCGGACTCAAATATAGACTATTCGTATAGGGTTTTGACCCTTTTAGGATAGATGAATATCAAAAAATATCCATCCCGTTTTCATTCTTGTCACCAAGGATGGTTGTTCTAAGCCATGCCGGCAAAATCGTATGTCTTGTTTCTATCTTTAAAATAGATCCTAGTGATCTAAAAAAGTACTAGGACAATAATAATAATAATCATATAATTCTCCTATAGCACCAACCTATATAGCATTGATTAGTTAACACGGAGAAATATTTTCAACGTTAATACAAGATAAATAGCCAGTTATTTACAAATCTTTAGAAATTGACTCCTTGCTCCTTAAGTGCTAGTTATTTCAAAATTTTATAGATCTAGCAAGTTTATTTCCCAGAATACCCTCTGCCAGCCTTCCTCACCGATATTTCGCGGTTTGCATTTTATGTTTGCGATGGACTAGTGGACTTGAGATTTTCTGGCTGCTTAGCAGAGATGGTGACTTATGATTTGCGAGTTGGCCGAGCTGAGGCATATAGGTCGGGATAGGGTAGTCGGAAGAGAACTACATAGTGCAAAATATGAAGAGATGTTGCGATTCTGAAAGTCAGCACTCAAGCATAAGCCCTTATCATATAATCCTTCATTCCAAATTATAAGACATTTGACTTTTTTGACCCTAAATTTGATTGCTCATTTTACTTAAAAAATTTGTGCAAATATACTTAAATTTAAATCATTTTTATGAACTTTTGTTAATAAAGCAAGCTAAAACAAAAGAAATAATATTTTGTATAAATTTTTAAATAAGACGAGTGGTCAAATTTAAGGTAAAAGTCAAATGCTTTATAATTTGAAATGGAGGGAGTACTTTGCATAGAAAAAAGCACAAGGTATTAATATTAATTACAATATCTGATGAGCTATAATTTTATAGGCACCTAAAAATTTGGGGACTCATACCGTTGCACTGACTGCACGCCCTCTGGCATGGCCCTGCTCTAGTGAGGTGATCTCTAGGTAGCGATTGGATCAATAGAGATTTTTAGAATTCGGATAGAAAAAATCTCGAAATCCTAGAATCCCATCCAAACACCTCAGGTTTTCTATAGAATTCTAACATACACATAATGCAAGAAACATGCCAGAATCTGAATTTTAGAAATCTCATCTACCCATGCTCTAAGAAGACATGGACTTCATTCAAAAGAAAAAAGAGAAGGAAAAAAGGACGACAGAGGCCGTGCCAGAGGGTATAAGGACAAGCCCAGAAGTGTAGAACTTTGGGCCAAGCCCAATTCTATCTTTACCGACCCATCAGACACACGGGCCGAGCCGAGCCTAATACGCCGTCAGCCGCAAGCCCGCAACCATCTCTCCTTTCGTCTACCCGTCCGGTCCCAGCTCTCCACCGGCGGCAGGAGGCGCCGGCGCCGGCGCTAGCCCGTGGCAAGATGAGCGGCGGGAGCGTGAGCGCCGTGTTCTACGCGGACAAGTACCACCCGATCCAGGCCGGCAGCATCGACGGCACGGACATCGCGCCCCACGACAACGCCATCCTCCGCGCCCTCATCTGCTCCCAGGCCGGCCTCTGTGCGTGCTCGTCTCCGCTGCCCCCCTCTCCGCCTGCCCCCTTCCGTCTTTCTCTTACCTGGGTTTCCCTCCCGTTCCGTTTCAGACGACCCTTTCGGCGACCCCAAGGCCTGCGGCGACCCTTACTGCACGGTCTTCGTCGGCCGCCTCTCGCGCCAGACCGACGACGACACGCTTCGGAAGGTGCGCCCCTTCTGCCCGCTCTCGTGTTGCCAATGGAATGGTCTTGCTTCTTGTGCTGTGTGCTGGGTTAGTCGTGATGCTCAGGGTTGGGGTGGTCGATTCTCCCCTTTGCTGTTTGTGCAGGCGATGAGCAGGTACGGGAGAGTGAAGAGCATGCGGCTGGTGCGTGACATTGGTGAGTGACAGCTTGCTCCGTTGTTTTCTATGGCGTAGTGCTAGTGTTGTAGTGATCATAGCGCCAGTGCTATTGTTCCAATTGTCCATGCGAATTTTTTTGGTTCTCAGAACATGACAAGCATACTACAACTGCTTTATAAGCTTCAGTTCTGGATATTAACTTTCAGAACATGACGAAGCATACTACTACTGCTTTATAAGCTTCAGTTCTGGATATTAACTTTCTTAAACCAGCAGCATGAATTTGCAATTTTCTAGACAATTAGCTTAAGTTTGTAGTTTTATATTGACTGAACTACTTCATTTTGCAGTTACAGGTGCTTCTCGTGGTTATGCATTTGTTGAGTATGAAACTGACAAAGAGATGCGTCGTGCCTATGAGGTATCTCCTATTTATGGTTTGAGCTCTATATTCTTGTTTTTTACTGTGTTGAGTCTTTGTTATATCTAAAAGAAATTATTCATCACTGCCTTTGCCCTCAAGGATGCGCACCATGCAATTATTGACGGCAGTGAAGTGATTGTTGATTACTATAGGCAACAGCTTATGCCTGGGTGGATACCAAGGAGACTAGGTATGTACCCTGCTTAAGTAATGTTTAGATGTTTCTTAATACTTTGTGGTGATCTTTCATGTTACTTCTATCTAATGGGCTTTTACAGGAGGGGGGCTTGGAGGAATGAAAGAATCTGGACAGCTTCGCTTTGGAGGCCGAGAGAGGCCATTTCGTGCTCCTTTGTATGATCACATGATGCCCATCTAGTGTATCTAGTACTTTGCCTGCATAATTCATGATAATTTATGACAATGTGCTTTGGAGTTAAAAGTTTTTGGCATATCTTTTTTGTACAAAACAGGCGACCTATTCCTTACGATGAACTAAAGAAGCTTGGGATCCCACCACCACCTGAAGGGCGATATATGACACGTTTTCAGGTAGCTAACCATTTTTTTTTCTTACACTATTAAATGGAAAAAAGTGTTCGCTATTGCTATGAAGTAATAACTTTCAAATTGTAGGCCATTTTAGTTTTGTCTTAAGCCAAACTTGTCTAACTTTGACCAGATTTATAGAAAATACTTTAACATCTACAGTATTCAAATAAATGCACTATCAAAATATATTTCATGGTGTATCTAATGAATCTTGTTTGATGTTTGTGCATTTTTCTATATATTTGGTCAAGGCTAGAGAAGTTTGACTTAGGACAAATCTGAAACAACTTACAATCTGGAATGGAGCGAGTACTATGCTACTATACTAGCACCCTTTCTGATATTTCATTACAACATTCATCCTTTCATGCTTTAAAGTGAAACAAATTGATTTGACATATTACTATAAAATTTCCAATCATTCGCCATTGAGAATAGTGGACAGTTGGAAACTTGGATTATTTGGTCAGGAGGAACCTTGTTTTTAATTTGTATTTATGATCTGCACTATCCGCTTATTGTTTCCATTCTTGAACATAGGCAGTGGCAAATTGGAAAACTGGCGCCTAACCATGACATTTGTGTGCGTTCATACCATGATGAAACTGTTATTTTTGGGGGAAGGGCTCACTCACATAACTGAAATAACATTACTTACCCTTACTACCTCAGATTCCACCACCACCAAGGCGGAAGAGCAGCAATATTGACATTGAAGATTCACCTCCTAGGAGAAGATCCAAGGACAGAGCTGGGGCTAGTACCTACAGAAGGCAAAGAAGTTCTACTGACGATGATGAAACCCATCGCAGGAGGAAAAGTAGCCACGATGGGCTATTAGAATCACAAAGCCGGAGGAGCTCAAGATCATCCATTACCAGGGAGGACAACAGGTACAGCAGACAGAGGAAGTCCAAAGGACATGACGAAGGTCATCACAAGCGCAGACGAAGCCAAGAACTAGGCGAAGTATCTCCATCAGAGGAAGACGGGAGCTACGAAAGGGAGAGAACTTCAAACGAACCTGGTCGCAGCCCTGATCGATACCATCACCATCGGCATCACAGGGAGGATACATACGAGAGCAGACACACACACCACAGGGATCATCGTAAGCGCAGACGGAACCAAGAACCAGGTGAAGTATCTCCACCAGAGGAAGACGGTAGCTATGAAAGGGAGAGAACTTCAGGACAACCTGATTACAGCCCTGATCGGTACCATCACCATCGGCGTCACAGGGAGGATACATATGAGAGCAGACACTCACACCACTGGGATCATCGTAAGCGCAGACGGAGCCAAGAACTGGGCGAAGTGTCTCCAGCAGAGGAAGATGGTCGCTACAAAAGGGAGAGAACTTCAGGCGAACCTGATCGCAGCCCTGATCAGTACTATCACCATTGGCGTCACAGGGAGGATACATATGAGAGCAGACACTCTCACCAAAGGGATGATACATATGAGAGCAGACACTCTCATCACAGGGATCGCCAACGCCATGGTGACCGGCATCACTCCAAGAGAAGCGAGAGCCGAGATTACAGGGACTAGACCTCCAGTTGCCTAGAGTACCTAGACTACATCAATGTTTCATTATGTAAACTTTGATCTCATGGGAATTTATGCACTCCTGGATCTAGTAAGGTTTGCTGCTGCGCTGTGGGCTCTTTGCCTTAGAGAAGAGAAGATATGAATCGTGTATTCGCGTGTCTTTGTTGTCTGACACACCTTTTATCTCTATTACTACTACATAGATGACAGAAGAATATATGAAATACTGAAATACAGTAAAAAAAATTCTTATGCGTGGAGCATACTTTCTCTATTTACAAAAGCTGCATTCTCATTTTCTTCGAGAAGTCAAAAAATTTAAAATCAAATTATATAAGAGTACTAAAATTTATGATGAAAAAGTACTATTGAATTAATTATTAATTATGAAATATATTTTCGGAGTAATCTAGTTGAAGAAATATTAATTTTATTCACTATAAATTTAGTCAAAGTTAATTTAGTTTAATTTGTACATATTTCATAGTTATATAAGTTTAGTTAATTTTTTGCGAAAAAAGAGTAAATTGGTTATAAACACAAGCTGCAGTCATCATCTTCGATCAAAGCTCCAGTAGTAGTGAATCTTCAGTTCGACGACACGCACGCACGAACCAACGAGGTGCTGCTGGGTTTTCAAAAAAAAAAAACAGGCGCTGCTGGACTGCCTGGCGAGGCTGCGGGAGGGCACGCCCACGTTCGAGGGGATGCATGATCGAAGAGGTCATCGACGTGATCTCGCTCGTGATAGAGGCCGCCGTCGTCGCCGGCAGGGTGCCCTGCTGCAGAAGCCGTAGCCGCCCGGCCGCGCGCACGCGGCGGGTTGCAGTTGGTGGTGGGTGATACATCTTTTTCGCGCTTGGTTTAGGGTGGTGGTGGCTGGCGTCCTGGACGGCTGTTCCTGCTCGCCGGGCCGGGGCCCCGGGATGCGTCGGCTCACATGGCTAGGCTAGCTCCCACAGGCTCCATCTCAGCCCGGCCTAAACTGACGACAAGATATATGGAGATTATTGAAGAAAGATTGTTTGTTTGGTGTTATCTCGTGTCCCTATCACACT
The DNA here is from genome assembly GCA_015844335.1 of Chrysopogon serrulatus. Classification (NCBI taxonomy): domain Eukaryota; kingdom Viridiplantae; phylum Streptophyta; class Magnoliopsida; order Poales; family Poaceae; genus Chrysopogon; species Chrysopogon serrulatus. The sequence goes on from JADLZL010003859.1 coordinate 79,004, forward strand.
GTATTATTGCTTATATACCACAAGTCTAAAGAAAGTTTCATCATAATGGTTTGGTTTTGGTTTTTTTTTTTTTTTTTTTTTTTGGACAATCGCTGCTGCCGGAACGATTCGTGATCGCGCGACTTATTTGTTCCTGAGATCTACTGAGGGCATCTGCGCCCACTGAATGTCATGTTTGGCCTCGACCCTCGAGTGGTTTCCATAGTCCACACATGCATTGCTGTCAAGTACCGTCCTTCGGATGCGTACATACAGATTTTGGAACTAGTAGCGCGTAGTGTCCGTCCTACCCTCACAAGCTCAGCAGACAGCAGTCAGGAATACAACAAAGGTGAGGAATACAACAAAGGTGATACAATGCCAAAGAACAAAACAAAGAGCAGAGCAGCTGCACGACTCACCAAAGAGCAGGGCAGCATTCCATGATCAAATGGAAAGTGAGCTTGTGTTGCTCTCTTCGTTTAGTACCAAACAAATTCGGCACAATATTAATAACTGGAGATTTATTGGATGCAAAAAAAAAAAAAAAAAAAAAAAAAGTGTCAAAGACGGCACTACAATGGCACGGGTATTACAATTTACATGTTTATACAGGTGAAACGGATACAGCAAAGAAGGGATCCATAAATCATTTGCTGTGTTTCTCTGTTGTTTTACTGCACTACTGGTTATCTGGTTTTGCTAAGACACATACAACGGTTCAGGGGGTGTTTTCCTCTGTATCCTGATAAAACAAAAGAAATTGTCAGAAAAACGAAGGAAATATAAAAACCAATGTCAACACTTAATGTGTACAAGTGGCGAAGCTCAAGCAGATAAGATGCGTTGTGGGTGCATAAAATTGTGCTATGAGGGGTGCATATATAGTGGGATTTGCCATAATCACTAATTTTATATTGAGCCCCCTTTTGTGCATCATTACCGTGAGCATGAGGCATACATGTTGAGCAATGCATACAAACTAGAAGTTGCTTCGTTTCCTAATCAAAGATGGATGTACCTATACTGAAACATTAACCTAATTCTCTCATTTTATACTGTTACCACTACTATCAAGTCACTGAAGAGAAACATTGTCAATTGAAACATCAATACTATCGTAAGTGTGTCTTGATCAACACCTTAATAAGATGCAGAGAAAACCTAATAAGCAAATGACAACTTTATGCACAAAATGTGTTATTTTGTTTCTCAATGTGAGTTGCGAAGCACTAACATGTCTTTGGTTTAGTGAAAAGTGCAAACTATCATATGAACATATCAATGAGATAATTATTCAGTTGTCACAAGCTTTGATTTCAGAAGGAAAACAGTGCTATACACATCCATTCCAGATTGAAGACAGATTTTATAAGGATTTATAAACTCAAATAATGCTGACAGTCAATCATGCCAAGATCTTCTGGATGTAATGAAAAATCAAAACAGTATTGTAAAAGACGAACTCTTCAATAGTGCCATTGTGAACTAACCAGTTATCTTTGGACCATTCACATCCTTCAGTATCAACTACATGCAAGCTTAATGCATGTCTTGATGCAGGAGAAAGGTTCTCAAAACTGTACACAAAAAGCCATAACACTATTAACTTGAAACAGTACATCACAAGTAGGAAGCATTAGTAATACAAAGGAGATTCCACCTCTGATGTATAAGATCTCCATGTATAACTACCAAAGCACCAGATTTTACTTCCAGCGGCACAAATTCTTTCTGATCATAGTCTGGGGAGGGCGATCAAAATGTGTACCATTTTCATCTCTGATCATACGCCTCACCAAACCCTCTAATACAAAACACAAAACAAAATTTAGACAGTCCTGCCTTTTAAGACATTTGCTAGCATAAAGTATTTGTGTGAAAGAAATACTTTTATGTGATCCTGGAATTGCCCACAGGCAACCATTGTTGATTGTTGCATCTTCAAGTGCAAGCCACAACCCTGTGCATGTTCGAGGTTCCGTGTAAAGGAATGTATTATCCTGGTGCGGCACCACCTCACCACCAATACCTGGTTGCTATCAAAAAGAAGAAGAAAAAAAACAATAAGTAAGAAATAACATAAAATGTAAGCAAAAGGTAGTCTAAAAAAATCTACCTTAAAGATGTACATAGATTGAATGACTGCAGGCCTCTTGTAACCTAAAGAAGAGAACAAGCTTGCAACACTCTCCGAGAAAGAAAACTTTTTGAACACAGGATCAAGTTCATGCAATGCTGCATATCAGGAAAGATGGCAAAGGTTAGATATCTCAGCCCTGTTCTTCAGGACTTCAGGCCATGCTCGACACTATTTTTTTCTTTAATGGCTAACATAACACAACTCCGCCTATGTTGACTGGAAGACTTTCTTGAGTCGTCTCAACATAGCCGGTCCCAAGCCCAGTAAAAGGAGGAGGGTTGTGTTCGACATTGATAAAGATGTTAGGCATAGAATTTCAGCCGGTTGGTTGAAATGGCGTCAAGCTTCTGGCGTCCTTTGTGATAAAAGGGTGCCTCAGAAGCTAAAAGGTAAGTTTTATAGGACGGCGATCTGCCCGGCGATGTTATACGGTGTTGAATGTTGGCCTACAAAAAGGCGACATGTCCAGCAATTGAGTGTAGCAGAGATGTGTATGTTGCGTTGGTTTTGTCGGCACACAAGGAGGGATAGAGTCCGATAAGACGATATTCGGGATAGGTTTGGGGTGGCACCAATTGAGGAGAAATTGATTCAACATCGGTTGAGATGGTTTGTACATGTCCAACGGAGACCTCCTGAGGCGCCGGTGCGTAGTGGGGTTCTAAAGCGGGTTGATAACGCAAAGAGCGGTAGAGGTCGACCTAAACTGACTTGGGATGAGTCGGTTAAGAGAGACCTTAAGGAGTGGAATATCTCCAAGAATTTAGCTATGAATAGGAGCGCTTGGAAACTAGCAATCAACGTGCCTGAGCCGTGACCCTAACTCTTTCTGTCTTGTGCCCTTTATGTGTTTCTCTATTTCGTCTCTTTTGGATTTCACCTCTAGCCTACCCCAACTTGCTTGGGACAAAAGGCTTTGTTGTTGTTGTAATGGCTTACATAACACATTCACAACATTGAAAATAATAGATATTGTAAGGCAGAAGCAACCAAACAGGGGAGTTTACCCAAAAATGATGGGAGTTATAACGTAACACTACTTTACAAAACAAATTGAAGCACATAAATATTTAAGATAGCTAGATTACACAAACTACAAACATCTAGATAAGTCTACAGCGGTGTATGTATAATACACATAATTGGATTAAATGCAATTTTTTTGTTATTTTCAAGAATAATACCACCAGAAGAAACTCTGGAAGTCTTTTAAAAGTGGAATCCCTTTAGAAGTTATAGTTTATCGTGTTTGCGTAGAGCCACAGAGGTATAATACGATACTGTTAGTACAATACAACAATAACAGAAGGTGATGATAAATTTCTTGTATTTAGTGAAAGAGGATGTTTCCACCACTATTTCCTATTTACTCGCCAAATTAAAGTATGCACAGAGGAGGGGGGGGGGGGGGGGGGCACCACATTGAAGAAAATGGTTGAGCCGACCATATGAAACAAAACTGGGTATAATTGTATAAATGCTTTGTACTTCCTCCGTTCCAAATTATAAGTCGCTTTGACTTTTTTGGTTCATCCATTTTGTTATGTATCTAGACACATTATTATATCTAGATACATAGTAAAATAGATGTTATAATTTGAACGGAGGGAGTAGCTGAATGTGACTGCATCATGCCCATACTTACCATGCCCAACTTTATTAATTGAAAGTTCTTTTGGCTGTTTCAAGCATCCATCATCTCCATATGCCTTTTCTGTGAGTGAAATAGTGTTCAAAAAAGATATGAGGCCCTCAATCTGTCAAAATATTGTCAACCATGTCGAGCAAAAAGGGGGGTGGGGGTAGGAAATCTCAGTATCAATTTTCAAGTAAAAATAATTCACATGCCTAAAGGTACAGAAACACTAAAATAAGTTGGTAGAGCGAAGTAGAGCTATTTTCAATAGTCCAAGGCAGTACCAATTCCTAGTTTGTAAAATAGATTTAATAGAATTGTGACATATTCCTACTAGTATGAGGGGAACAAATTAAGTACCCTCAAAGAAGAATGAGATATTCTCTGCACTCTTAAAGAAGTAATCATTCTTCAACTGCCGCTGCAATGGAAAACAACATACCGATTATGCTATATCTGATATCAAAAAATTATGCTAAATCTGAGCATGCACAATATGCTATTTATAATCTGCAACAGGCTACAAACATAACTAATTGAATTGAAACAACAAAAAACAGTGCAATGAAACCAAACATATGCGTAATTCCCCCAGCAATGGAAGTTTCAAAAGACAGAGATGTAGGTGCTTCGGCATCAGGGGGTGTGTGTGTATGAAGAAGGAAAAGGAGCGTAACAAAGGCAGGGATCGAGATTATCCCAATCGAAGCGGATGGCGTACATGATCCTTGGTGGAGAAGACGGCGGACGCGGCGCCATCGAACCCAGCGACAAGCTCGGCCATGCGGTCCCGCATCTCCCGCACCTCCTCCGCGCTCGAGAACGAGTCCATCACGAGGTACCCTGGAACCAACCAACGCGATTACGAGTTAGGGTTTCAGCTCGATACGAGCAGCGACATTCGCCTCCGGTTGCCGGGATACCAGGAGCGCGAGGGCGAGGGAATAGGCCTGACGGTGGACAAGCGGTAGGCGCGCTCACCATTGGCCTCGAAGAAGTTGAGCTGGTCGGCGGTGAGGCTACCGGCTGGCGGCATGGCAGCGGGCGGAGGCGAAGGGAAGAGGAGAAGGTTGACCGGCGCTGCTGCGGGGCCGCGACGCGGCGCCAAGGCGGTCGTCGCTCCAGCTGCTCGCGCGGGCAAACGTGGAGTCCGCCGGCAAGGCGACCTGCTGTGGTCCCCTGGCCCCTGCTGCAGGGGCGCGCAACGGCGATGGTATACGGGGATTGTGTATAGGAGATGAGCCAGTACTAAAATTGCGAGACCGTTGACTCGTCACTACATCATCCTTCGTCCACCTACCGCTCCACTCCACTTCGCATCGCCAGATCACCCGGGCCGGCCACCGTCCTCCGCTAGTCCGCCTGCAATGGATGCTGCGATCGCGTTCACCTCTGGAAGCCCTAGCCCCATGCGCTTCTACTCCTCAGCTTCGCCGTCCTTGCGCGCCCCCGAGAGCCTCTCTGTCTGCGGCCCATGGCGTGGGCGCGGGCGCACCCTCCGCGCGCTCCGGCATCGGTCCCAGGCCCAGGCCGCCGCAGCGGCGGCCGGGGCGGCCGAAGTCTCCCACCACGATGTTGTAGTTGTGGGCGCTGGGATCGTCGGGCTCGCCATCGCGCGCCACCTCCTCCTCCACACTTCGCTCTCCGTTGCCATCGCCGACGCTGCCGTCCCCTGCTCCGGCGCCACGGGCGCAGGTAGGCTTCCGTCGGCGTGTGTATTGATGGTTCGGTGCTTCAGCCTTCATGGAGTTGGATGTAATACACCCTTGGTCCTCTGGTTTCGGGTTTCTACCTTGGGTGGGGTTCGCTGTGAGCAGGGCAGGGATACATATGGATGTCGCACCGGAAGCCGGGGAGTGACACGTGGGAGCTGGCTCTGCGGAGCAAGCGACTTTGGGAGGAGCTGGCGGCCGAGGTTGACGGCCAGGGAGGCGGCGGTGCACGGGAGAGATTGGGTTGGATGAGGACAGGTAAAACCACGCTGCCTCTGTTTTGCGGTTTATTTCGTGTTGCTGTTATGGTGATTGATTTGTCTATGAATAAATTGCCACTGTATCTAAATACTAGCAAACGAATCTGAGTAGTAGAATCGCTATGATATCAGTATTTTACTTTTATTATGATGAATGGTACTGCACTACTGCTACTGAAAGATTATTACCATCTCTTGCAATCATGGATTTGATGTCACACCTGCTACTCCTTGCTGTGCTGATAGTCTGATTCTTAAGTCCATCCATACATTACTCAAGTTTACTGATATCGTTCTATTAGATTTCCTATCATGGAAGTTACATGCTCTGTGCTGTATTATACTGTGCCATTTCCCAGTCTCAAAGACCTCTATCGATTTTGTTAAGGAAGCTTGCTAGTTGGGAGAAGTTCGGAAGAGCTGGAAACATTGGAGGAAAGGACCAAGGTTCTGTGTCAGGCAGGCATACATGCGGAATTCTTGTCAGCCTCTTCATTGCATGCATTAGAACCGGCACTCAGTGTAGGGAAAGATGGTGGTGCTATGTTCTTGCCCCAAGACTGTCAGATTGATGCATTCCAGGCTGTCTCTTTGATTGAGAAGGTTTTTTTTCCCCTTCAGGAGTTTGATTTTTGTTCTGCAATGTGCATTGTTTATAGTGTCCCATTGATATTTCTTGGTTCATTTTCTTATGCAAGACCAATAACTCATATTCCTCGGAAGGAAGGTATAGGGAGTTCTATAATGATCCTGCCATGTCATTAATAAGGTATTCAAGTTTCTTATTTTCAGACAACCTTCATTCATTATTGAAGAATACTTCCAGCTACCAGGCTTGTGTTATCTATCTGTTATGAACTCAGATGTTTTTTTTAATCCCAGAGTCATTTCCCTTTATCCGATACTGATAAATTACAAGTGATTTAATTCTATGCAGATCGGAGTTTACTGGAAAAGTTGAAGCTGTCCAAACTTCCAGAAACATATTGTATGGCAGAAAAGCTTTTGTAATTGCTTCTGGTGCCTGGACTCGATCCTTATTGCATAGTTTCTTAGAACCAGCTTTGACGTTGGATATTCCTGTCAAGCCACGGAAGGTATATCTGAAATTTCTTGGATTGATGTTTGTTCTGAAAATTTTGGTACTGACCACTCAGCCATCCTCATATTATTATTGGTCATCATATGTTTACCTGATGTGGAAAATAGTAGAGTGGATTGATTTTATGTGTTCTTGCAAGACTTGTTTTGTATGTTTACGTGAGAGCACAGCCAGTAATACTATATTGGATTTGGGCTCTTTTCTTTTCACTTGGAAACAATGCTACCTGCTTATAAACAAGAGTTACATAAGTGTGTAACCTTTTGCATGAACTAAGGCAAGGAGTTGACAGTCAAAAGGAGCCTGTGAAAGTGCCATGCTCATGCTAGCAAACAATTGAACCATTTGACCACAGTTTGACAGTTGTCCTCTAATAGATCTCTAAATCCTCATACGTTATTCCTTGCTACATATAGCATGTATGTTTTTTTTGTTCCTGTTATCTAATCTAGCAATTAACAACAAGAAATAATCTCACATGTTTCTTTTTCAGGGTCATCTTCTTGTGTTGGAGAAATTTGACAAGGTTAAGTTAAATCATGCCCTAATGGAGGTAGGATATGTTGACCATCAGATTGCTAAGTCAAATAGCACATTCATGGCTTCAGAATCTAGTGAAGATGAGCTTGGTGCTTTATCTGTATCAATGACTGCAACCGTAGATACAAAGGGAAATTTAGTTCTAGGTAATTTACGGAGCACAATCTTCTCCCATTGCTCCAAGTTCAAGTTTCTTCTTAGGAGCAAAACAAGAATTCCATTTTAAGTAGGAAATAGTTGAACATATGGCATCTGTATGCTACAGGAAGCAGCCGGGAGTTCAAAGGTTTTTCGAGGGAGGTTGATAGATCCGTTGTTCAGTGTATATGGGAACGTGCAGGAGAGTTTTTTCCTGCAATGAAGAATGCTTCTTTTGATATTGATCAGAATACTCAAATCAGAATAGGGCATCGCCCATACAGTAAGTTTCTTAACAAGAAAAAGAGAAGCATAGTCTGAATTCTTCATTACAATGCTATTAAATTTGTGTCTTTGTCTGATACTAACAGAAAAAAATACCTTATCTGTTTCAGTGCCTGATGGAAAGCCAGTTATTGACTTTATTCCTGATCTGCCAAATATTTTGATCGCAACAGGACATGAAGGAAATGGACTTACTTTGGTGAGTCACTGATCACTGTATCAGTTTGCTCCAGTTGCTAGTGTTTCTGTGTTAGATTATTTTTTCTGTTTAGTTAGGCAGTTGAAATTTAAAACGTATTGTGCCAGTGGTTCTGTCATTTAGATACAGAGCGATTTTTCCTTGAATGGGACTAGTAACTTTTTTTGTGCCATAGAGGTGAAGGGTGGAGAGTTCTGTGATCCAGTTCTTTGAGCATGCATAATAAGTATATATAAACATACCTTGACACTCCTGGTCAACAGTAGTTATAGAACAACTAGATAAGATAGGTGTTTTTGTCCCTCTTGGAGCTGATTCATTGTAGTTGAATTACTTTGCGTGAAGGCTGGCATGTTCCTGATTCCAAATAAGATAGATGAATCTGTCGCATGCCAACAGGGATTGAGGCACTCTGCTTTCTACTATTCTACTGTTATTTCCCTTATAAGAAGATAAAAGAGTTAATGTTGTTCTGCCAAATTTTCTTTAGGCACTAGGCACTGCTGAAATGGTCACTGATATGATTCTTGGGAATCCTGGAAAAGTGAGCTACTCACCTTTCTCCATCAAACACAGATTTTCAGGTAATTTTGGTAAATAGGGCCGAATTATGTTTTTTTTTAATATTCATGTTTTTGTGATTAAGACTTCTGTTGTCTCCAACACACTTTAAAACCAGGACTGATTTTTTATGCCTTGAAAGCTAATTTCATTATGGTACTCTACCTCTTTAGTTGCACACAATGTTATTTCAACACAGAACTGCTGAATTGCAGATCAAACCAGTTTATACCTGGCTTTCGATTTGTGTCATTTACTCGAATTCATGTCAGATTAATTCACCACATTTCAGGGTGCTTTGCACTCCATCGTTTGTGTAAAATATTTTTTGGACGAAATTACTGTTCTTTTCTCAGCAACTCGAAGCTCTTTTTATCTATTAATGTTGGGGATCCTATTTTAATTCTAGGCATTCAGATGGACAGCTTCTTTTCTTTATGTATTTGACAGTAGTAAAACGTCAAAATTTGGTTAGTGGATTGCATGGATGCTGGGGCTTCCTTTACATCTGTCTATGTCTAAGTCATTGATATGTATCCTAGGAATAGTAAATTTTACTTCCAGAACAAAGGACAATGCCAGAGGGCTTGCAGCTTGACAAACATCAAGCATGCAACTGGTATATGGGATCTCCTCTAACCCTTGCCATCAGATCCAGTAATCCTGCTTTTGCATTGTCTTCTGATGCTTGCTATTTAGTTGAGGGCGTAGTACTGTCAGTCATTAATTGCTGCTTGGAAACTACTTTCTTGTTTCATGAAGTCTCTTTGCACAGCTTTCGACTGAGGCTACTGAAATTTTCTCTTGAGTACCGTCTAGAGGCATTCCTCCAGTCTGATCCACCTTTCATCATCAATTCAAACTCTGGGTAGCTGATACGACCATCCTGTTGAATATATTTATAAAATGTCAGGTATGCTAAATAAGTGTTGTGCAATCCTGGACAAGGAATAAAAACAGAGATGGAACCCACCAACCAGTCTTTTGGATTTACACTGACTCTCACCAGCTTTGTTATCTTTTATGCTGTCAAAAACTATTATGTAGTGTGTGTGATGATGGTGATGGTGGTGGTGGTGGTGGTGTGTGTGTGTGTGGGTGGGGGGGGGTGGGGGGGGGGGGTGCAGGAGGGGATCAGAAGGTAGCTTGTTTCAGTGAACTAGTCAAGAATTGGTGTTTTCTGACCTATTAGAAGTGACGTTTTAGCCAACACAAAACTAACTTCTGTTCATTCAAAATGGTCAAATGATACAGGTTGCATACAATTTCAGGATTAATACCTCCTGAAAACTTTATAACCGATAGTGTGTTGCAATTTACAGTGTGGTCAATATTTAAGTGATTAATAGTTTTCATTAATTAGTTTACTGAGTACTAACCTTATCCTTGTCAACCTCACAAATAATGTCGTTAAGCACATGGTCATCAGGCTTTAGTTCACCGTCACCTAGAGCCTCCATCAACTCCTCCATTTCAATAAAACCATTCCTGTCTTTGTCGAAGAACTCGAAAGCTTTAGGTAGATACTCGTCACTACTCATCTTTTTAATGTGAAGTAAGACTGTTACAAATTCCTCGCAATCTAATGTGCCATTTCCATGTATATCACCCTGCAAAATGGAGAAAATTGTGTTAGATCATTGCAGTTATAATGGATTTGTACAACTTTGTAGTATGAGCATTGATTTTATAATGCAAATTACACTTTTAGGTTTGTGAATACTTGGCTGTAATTACAGATGGAATTTACCTCTTCTGCTCTATTCATTGTAGTTCAGTTGCCAATATCCCAGTCATCCTACATTATATAATATAAGAATAACAAATGGTGATCCTTGCACTCACCGCTTGTAACAGCATCTTTATCTCTTCCTCTGGGACAGGATGACCGTTTATCCGGAAGCCCTCCTTCAGCTCTTCAAGTGACAAATTACCGTCATTGTCCTTGTCCATGGTATGGAACATTTGATTGTATTTGTCAATCTCTTCCGTTGGTAAATTCATGGCGACGACCTGCATTAACCATTGTCAGAAGATATCAGTCAGCATCTCACTTGAAGGCAGTAACAACGAGTTATCGGCAACTTACTCCAAGTGCCTTCTTTTTAAACTTGTTCATAGACGAGAACTGCTTCAGCCTCGACCGAACAACCGCCCCGAGTGACATATTTGAAGCCTTCTCAGCATTCTTGAGCCAAGGATGCTCTGTTTTTTTTTTTTTTTTTTTTCATGAGGAGAAAGTGCTCATAGTTCAGTACGCAGCATTCATAAACCGCCTTATTTTTTTTTTCTTTCAATAATGGTAATAACAGCCTTTTAATGAAAAAACGTGGTGCAAAAAATAATGGCAATAACAGTGAGCGTATATCAAAATCCTTGTGCTTTTTTCTGTGAACAGGCGCAGTCTGCCCTTTCCATTTGGTTTTCAGTAAACTTAAGAAGACTACTAACCAAGGACTTGCTTTGCCGTCAACCGTGTACTAGGATCTGGGTCAAGCATCTTCTTGACAAGGTCCTTTGCACTCTGGGAGACCTTGGGCCATGGATCCTTCTGTAAGTTAATTACTCCCCGCAGTATCGACTGTGCAATTTTCTCATCGGAGTCTGCAATCGTTGAAACAAACAGCATTGCATCAACAGTTCTGTACTCCTGAATCCTGATCGCTGAATGAACTATGAGAATGAAAAGAGAGCGGCATTCACCTCCCCAGAACGGAGGGAACCCGCAGAGAAGGATGTGCAGGATGACACCAGCGCTCCACACGTCTATCTCTGGCCCATAGCTTCTCTTGAGAACCTCTGGAGCCATGTAACACCCGCTGCCAACCACTTCGGTGAACCGATCCCCTGCAGGGACAGAGAGCTTCCCATGGTCATTCATCCGAGCTCTGATGAACCGGGCTTGCAATGGAGATGTGACTGTTGGCCGTCCGTACCCGGCTTGAAGTAGACGGAGAGGCCGAAGTCGATGGCCTTGAGAGGCGACTCCTCCGACTTGTTCACGAACAGGAAGTTCTCCGGCTTGAGGTCCCTGTGCATCACTCCGTTCTCGTGGCACAGCTGATTTGTTGTACATGAGACGACGAGGCAGGAAGGAACGGCGGCGTAAGTAAGACGGTGGCGAATTCATGCGGCCCTCGGCTTGGTCACGGACGGTTACCCACCTGCACGACCTCGACGATGGTGCGGGCGAGCTTGGCGGCGGCGCGCTCGGAGTAGTGCTCCCGCTCGAAGATGCGGTCGAAGAGCTCGCCGCCCTCGCAGAGCTCCATGACGAGGTGCACGCCGTCGTCGTCCTCGCACGCCTCGCGCAGCGCCACCACCCTGCCCCCGCCGGCCTCCGACATGCGCCGCGTGATCTCCACCTCGCGCCGCACGTCGTCCGCGTCGGGCCCGGCGCGCCGCAGCAGCAGCCGCTTCCGCCGGAGCGTCTTGCACGCCAGGGCCTCCCCCGTGGCCACGTCCTCGCACCGCCGCGTGACGCCGAACTCGCCGCGCCCGAGCTCAGCGCCCAGCCGGTACCGCCGCGAGAAGTCCGGGTCCACGGCGCCGGCGTCGCCCAGGATGGAGGCCTGCTTCTTGCCCTTCCTGCCGCCCTTCTTCTTCTTGCTCTCCTTGCCGGTGACGGTGTCGCTGACGCTGCCGTCGCCGGGGGAGCAGCACGGGTCGTCGTGGCTGGCGACGGGGAGGACGGCAGCGGCGTCCCGGCCTCCGCGGCGCAGCATCTTCAGCTTGGTGGCCGCGATGACGGAGTAGCAACCACCCATGGCGCCACCGCCGCCGGACGCCGGGTGCTCGCTATCTCCGCCGCGAGCGCCCTCGTGCCTCGACCTTCCCTTTACCCTCTCTCCTTGGTCTAATTCCGGTGCTTGCGCCGCGCGCGCGCGATCGGGGAACAACGGCACGACACTTCCGATTGTTGGATGGCTGGCCGTCGGTGCCGGGGCGTGTTCTATATATGCCGACCGCTCGGAAGCCAGTAAAAATGCCGCCAAAATTTTTCTACCGATTGTTTCAATATAGTGGGTGCAAGTGTACTGTTACAATAAGCTGATAGTGCCGGCAAAATAACTTTCTTTCCATGCCAAGGATGACCATTTATACTTTTCAGTTTTGTTTTAATTAAAGATGACTGTGAACTTATATGACTTCTTATGCGATAAGTTTCGATTCCTCTACTATAAAGATGAAACCGGATGTTTAATTTCATTGTTAAAAAAGTGTGGGCAAAACAACCACCCACTTCTCCATGCGGCATGCATGCATAAAATCTAAAGTTACTAACATCCGCATATATGCAATGCTTTTTAAATTTTATCGAAAAATCATATCCGCAAAACAATTGTTTTGACAAACCAAACAGTGAGCTTTATTGATTAAGAGTAATTATACTATTCAAGATAAACTCAAGGATAAAATTAGAGGGCTCATCGTTCAAAATACAATTGTCTTTAGTTTTGCATAGCTCACCTAGCCACCTCATTGCCACTTGCTTTGCTTTCGTGCTGTGGTGCTCAATAGAGATATTCTGAAACCTGCTCCAAAGGATGTTGCATTCAGTCATACACCACAGCAACTTAGTCGGTCGAAAACCCTCCGTTTGTCATTGTTTCTACAACCACCATGCAATCGAATTAGATGATAATAATCAGTTACAACTTGTATGTTATGCTGACAATAGCTGCTAAACAAAATATCTAAATTAAATTTTGATTATACCATCTTGTTTCTTACAATAAACTTCTTAAAACCAAGACCCACATTAATATATTTAGGGTGAGTTTGAGCGTTCATGGATAATTTCTTAGCCTCTCTAGGGCGCCGTTAAGGCGTGTTGTGTAAAACTTTTCTATCTTAATACAAAGACGCACAAACCTTTTGCGTGATCGAGGAAAAAATATATTTATCTTATGAAGATAGAATATTTTTTATTGAGTAGAGACATTATTCTAGGTCCAAGGCAAAATATTTTGTCTTCACAAAGTAAAATGTTCTAAGTTCAAAAAAAAATCCATGATATCATAATTCTAAGCATAGAAAAAATGCCAAAATAATATATAAATAAATGACATAGTATAAAGCCAAATGTTTTGTTACATGATATACTCGCAAATGTAGAAGACACATCACAGAATGCAAGTTATTATCTTAAACTCTTATAAAGACAAACTCCATTAGCTATTTCTCTCAACATGCAAGCTATCCACCTCATCAACCCACTACTAAATGCATTTATGGTCAACTAGCATTCGTAATTATGATTAAAACACATCATATATTTAGTTGTCTACATCAGCGTGCCACGTCATCCTTTAATCTTCACTTATAATTATTTATCTTTTTATATAAGTAATTTTATTTCAAATCATCAATAATTTCGGTGGTAACGCACGGGGTATTCACTTAGTTTATATAGTTAAGCAAAGTCAAATATTTTTCTATATGATGAAACTCACACAGATACGTTTTACACATTACAAAAGCTACTGCTATCACTATTATTATTATTTATTATTATACCTCTAGATCAAGGAGTTAGAGTTAATATATGGTTGGTTATGGGATATAGCAGGATCAGATGGATCTCTAACTCACTTTTTTTAAGGATGGAATGGTACGGACCTAATTTTCTGTTTTTTTAGAAAAAGAAAATTTTATATTACTTTATTTCTTAGCATGAGAGTCCTACTGAATACATTGGGATAAAAAGTTTGGAATATTATGCAGACATACACATTCATAATTTGAAATCAAAGCAAATTTGACTGTATAATGTGCAACTATGTTTGCTTCTCTCCTTATATGAGAATAAAAAAAATATGTGCATTGTTGACTAACTTTCTGGACTTGATTTAGCACAGGAATAATAGCACACTAATTTTCTTTTTTTTTTTTTTTTGGAAACACACCTAATTTTTCTGTTTGGTTTTTTCTGTTTGGTTTGTTCATACCCATCCTCCGTCCCAAAAATAGATGTCATTCTCGCTTTCCAGAAAAGTCAACATTTTTAAAATACCGGTGTGGCAATTATATATTAAAATATATAAATATTTATGCTAAGTAATTAGTATCATTGGAAAGATCTTTAAGTCTAGTTTTTTAACAAATTTATTTGGAGATGAAAATGTTACACGTTTTTTTTACAAATCTAGTCAAGATTAAGAAGCGCCGCCGGGGGCCCACCACTACCGGTGCCGAGGTTTTCGCCTTGAAACGATGCATTTTTTCCCATCCCATTTTTAACGTCATCTATCCAAAAATGCATCATGGTTGGAGCGTTTAGCATGCAAAGGGATTTGGGTTTGGGGCTCCTTGTTGGAGTCAGTCTAAAAGCATGGGATGACACATCTGACATGTGGGTCCATCTGTCAGCCTATAGTCTTTTTATTTTCTTTCTTCCTTCTCCTACTCGGTCCTTCTTCCTCCCGATCCATCCGCAGAGGGCGGCGGCCGCCTCCTGTCCCCGCACGGCCGAGCCCGCCCCTCCTCCCGCCGCCTGAACTCGTCTCGCCCGCGGTCGATCTCATCCCTCCGCTCGCCACGCTGCAACCCGGAGAGGACACCGCGCTCTGTCGAGCATCACCTGGGGTCCAGCGTCCTCGCGACCAGCTCCGGCGCGGCGTCCGCCCTCTGGAGCCCCGCTGTCCCCGCGACCGGCTCCGGCGCGGCTGGCACACAGCTCTACAGGTAGGTCTCGGTCCGCACAGCGCCACGGTCTTCTCTCTCCTTCCCGCGCCAACAGCTCGTCCCTCTCCATCCGCTTGATTCTGCTCCAGCCTCAGACCGCCCCTCGCTCTAGAAGTGTTATTACGCACCCAATCCGCTTGTAGCTGTATGCTGCAACCCTGCTCTGGCTTGTGTTCTTCCATCACACTAAGCATACGCGCAAGCCCCCACTCCCAATCCGATTGTAGCTGTATGTTGCCAAAATGAATCTTGTGGCTGCACACCACTGCACTATGTTGATGTGGATTGTAGCTGTATGTTGCCAAATTGAATCTTGTGGCTGCACACCCCTGCACTATGTTGATGTGGAAAATAACAAATTAACATGCTAAACTAAACAGGACAGTTCAATGATTCATCAAGTATATTAATAGTGTGCTTGAACAATTGTTAGGCAACATTATTGTTAGGTCCTTTGTATTTTTTTTTTTTTTTTTTCACTTATCTTGCTGCTGACTTTTCTGTTTGTAGATTTGAATAGAGCTATTTGTATTCGGATCTGATCTAATTATAGGTGTAGTATACATGTAGTATTTTGCCTACTAACCTTTTTTGTGGGGGCAAAGGTTACCAGTCCTTCTTTACTGGGTCCAACCCTGGTGGTCATCTGGACTCATCACCCATGGAGCACGCTAAGTCAGGCCCCAGCAGTTGGCCAGAACTGGCCGATGTGGTGCCGGTGCCACAGGACGATGGGCCTAGCCCCGTGGTGCCCATTGCTTACCGAGATGACTTCCGTGAGGTCATGGATTACTTCCGGGCCCTCTACTTCACCGATGAGCGAAGCCCCCGCGCTCTCCGCCTCACCGCTGAGGCCATCGAGCTCAACCCCGGCAACTACACTGTGAGAATTCCTGTCATTCTTTTTTCTTGGCCTATATTATTTTTATGGGGTTATTTGAAATTTGAAGTTTGTATGGTCAAGTAAGAATGATTTTTTAAGGTAAAGTATACTTCTTTTACTATGGAGGTTCAACCATTTAGTTTCGATTTTGGCTTGAAACCAAGTGTTAGTGATGAGCTTCAATGACTACAATGGAGACAGTTTGTTATCCGCTGCTCGTCTTGTTCAGTTATGATTATGCAACAGCTAATGGAGCCAGTTTTAGAAAGTTGGAATTTTCCATGTAAACTATCCAATCTAGCCTGCAGCAGGGTTGCAGCTTTAGAAAGTTTGTACTCTCATGTTGACACCGTCTATCATTCAATCATACAGAATACTTTATGATCCTCCAGGATTTTTGTACAAGGCAAAGGCATTCTGTTTGGGCATAATATTCTCCCTATGTTATGCTTCATGCAGTATGCTACATAATTCTTGAACAGCACTGATGTTGTGTAGTATCAGAGAATTACTTTTTATGCTATTACTAGCTTATTACCATGTTGTTTTAGTTTGTATCATGTATTTCGTTTTTTGATCAGTCAATTCTTTTGTTGGTAGCTTTTTTGACATTACAGAATAATTGTCTACTTCATAGGTCTGGCATTTCCGGCGCCTTATTCTGGAGGCACTAGATTTTGATTTACTGGAGGAGATGAAATTTGTCGAAAAAATTGCTGAATGTAATCCAAAAAATTACCAAATCTGGTGAGTTTCATTATACAAATCTTTTCACTTTTAGTAATTCACAGAAACTAATTTCTCTTTGGTGTCTGTGGAGGTTTTGCATGAACAATTGGCACTGTCTTGACTAAATATCTTCCATATTTTTTAACTTTGTTCATTTTTTTCTTTGCTCTGAAATCATGACTAACCCTCCAGGGTCCAATTTTATTACCAGGCATCATAAGAGATGGCTTGCTGAAAAATTAGGACCTGATATTGCAAACAAAGAGCATGAATTCACAATGAAGATACTTGCTATTGATGCAAAAAATTACCATGCTTGGTCTCATAGACAGGTATGTGTACCCATTTGCTGTATTCTAAATTTCCAAACTTGGGTAAAGCTAAGCTGAGTATCAGTAAAATCTTTCTTCTATTAATGGGATTGCTTAATTACAATTGTTGTAGTGGGTTCTTCAAGCGTTGGGGGGATGGGAGACTGAGTTGGAGTACTGCAACCAGCTACTTAAGGAAGATGTCTTCAATAATTCAGCTTGGAATCAGGTCATGCTCTATTCTTTGCCTCTTAAAATTTTCTAGTTTTTCCTGCATGTTTGAGATTTTTTTTCTAGTTTTTATGCAATTTAACTTGAATTGTGTTCATTATTTTAGTTCGTAGATCATCCCATGTTAATTTTATCCAATTAGTCTGGATAACATTACACTTGTTCTGATTTACTTGCTGTATTTGATGTCTATGGCATTATAGAAACTACACAGTTGCCTATGTAAAGATTTTCTCTGTTATTTGTTAAAAAAATGTATATAAGAAATGTGTGTACCATGTCTATGTATCCAACACAGATAGCTTTATGTACCTATTGGTCAAAGCTGGGCAAAGTTGATTGTGTGACTATTCTTGACATTCATATTGCCTGTTACATTCTGCTGTGTCCTGTGCTGATTCCTGTTTTGTCTTTCTGCTGACTAATTAGGATCAGCTATTTAGCTTGCACTGAAGTATGTTTAACTTGTTTTCCAACAGAGATACTTTGTTATAACAAGTTCGCCTCTTCTTGGTGGCCTTATGATGGTGCGTGATTCAGAAGTAGACTACACAATTGAAGCTATTCTAGCAAACCCTCAGAATGAAAGCCCCTGGAGATACCTCAAGGGTCTATACAAGGGTGAGAATAACTTGCTAGTAGACGACGAGCGCATCTCTGGTGTGTGTTTCAAGGTCCTGAAGAATGATTGGACTTGCGTATTTGCTTTGAGTTTGCTGCTCGATCTTCTCTGCTCGGGTTTGCAGCCTTCAGATGAACTTAAATCCACTCTTGAACCAATAAGGAGCTCCCATCCTGAAACTGCAGATGCTGATCCTGCAACCGCTGTTTGCTGTATCCTGCAGAAATGTGATCCCCTGCGGGTAAATTATTGGTCTTGGTTCAAGGCCACTCTTTCTCAGATCGCATGACTTCACATGAGTTCACCCCTTATGTCCTCGTTGGGCCGGACTCTGTGAGATAGACATGAATCACATGATTTAGATAGTTCCATTGGATCTGCATGATGAAAACCCAACCAGAGCGGACCATAGTATATGGCTAGCTTCAGTGTGACTGAAAGCAATACTTGTAACGATTTTGTTAAGTAAAATGTATCAGTGTTTCTAAAGTCTTTTTTTATGTTGGTTGATTCACCCCCCTTGTTTTATTTTTCCAATTTTATCAAATGAATGTAACGATGTTATCCGATGAATAAAAGCTTGCCGGCTATTTCAAAAAAAAAAAAAAAAAGGTGGGTTTGTTAATATATTATTACTATTGCCACGCAAGCCTACATGAGACCCACAATCAAGTCCACTAGAGTCGTAACAAATTTATGTAAAAAAAAAACGTGTAATTCACTGAGACGCTACCCATCGTGGTGCTGGTATTTTTTGGGGATTTTTTAGGATTTATCGGCGTTACACATTAAGTGGTAATCGATGTTTTCGTCGACGATGAGGTGCAAGTGGTGACTTTGGGAATCTTCAGATCTGCCGGCTCAGTCCATCGGAGGTGCTTATAGGAGTAGGGTTTGCGTACATGTGTTTATCCACATGTTTATAGAGATGAGTGTTTGTCCGTGTTGTGAGCGTCTATGTTGTACTATGTAAATTTTTTAAAAAAAATCTGTGGCACAACCTTTACCAGCAGGTATATTATTTAAAAGTGAATATTGTGTAAGTGGATGTGACTTCTATTGTACACTTGATAATACAAAAAATATGTATTTTATAGGGTGGACAACCGCAGGTGGCTTCGCTATTGATTGGAGCCACCCGGTTTTAAACCCCGAGTCTTAAATACTACCGGTTTGAAGTCTCGAGTCAGGAGTGAACCTACGATTACTAGGTTTAAGCATCATGTACCGAGGCCATTTTCAGGAATCTTATGATGGCGTCATTTTGAATAGGCAATTTTCAGGGCTTCTCAGAGTGACCGGATGCTGGCTCAATGTGGACCAGACATGTCCCGTCTCTCAGCAGGAGTGAGCACATCTAGTTGTGAACGGACGGGTCCGGTCGTTCCTAGAGCTCTTGGTCTCTGGGATCAACCGAACGCTGGGCGAAGTGATCGACCGGACGCTCTGGTGACGCATCTGTTCGTGCTGAAGCAAGCACGAGAAATGGCCAGGGAACCAACCAGACTCGTGGTGCGTCGGTCAACGGTCACGAAAAACCCTCTTTGGACCCTCTCTAGAATCGATCGGACTCACCCGCTTACATTTAACAGTTTTAATAGGACTAATACTGTCCTCACAGACCAACATCAGCATTTTCTACGCACTTTATTCTCACTCATGCGCACCCAGGAAGAACTTCCCGGTCGGTCATCCATCGCTCTAAGGTAAGCACGCTTAACCTTGGCTTAAAAGATGGGCTTTTGAAAAAAGTTACAACTTGTAGGTATGAATATCATATTAATCCTATTAAGCCCTGGGCCGGGGTGTTATATCCACACCCCCTTAAGAGATCGATGTCCTTGTTAATCAACCCCAGACTAGGAATCCCCTCTCTTGGCTCGTCCGTGTGTCCAGTGCCAGTGCATGTGCCATACTGTGTGACCACGATAGATCCACACCAGCCATACGTACCATATCTGCGCAACTGTGACACACGCGCCCATGAAACCGCGAGAATGGGCTCTGATACCATTTGTAACGTCCTGCCTCCTTGAAGCTAGGCCTGCTTACATCTAACAACTTTAATGGGACCAATACTTCCCTCATAGACCAACACCAGTCTTTTCTGCACACTTTGTCCTCACTCATGCATACCCGGGAAGAACTTCTCAGTCGGCCACCCATCGCTCCAAGTTAAGCACGCTTAACCTTGCAGTTCTTAAGAGATGTACTTCTAGAAAAGAAGTTGTAACTTGTTAGTATGAGTATCATATTTCTTAGGCCAGGGTGTTACACCAGGCATCCGGTCAGTTGAGCAGCAGCGCTCGATACAAGTATGATAGCGCGTGAGTGAGGCTAGCCGGTGGGCGTAAACTTGGAGATTCAAACGACTAGTAGACGTGGACTTTATAGTGCAACTGAACGCTGGACTGGACGCATCCGGTCGCCCCATCTTGCGCGTCCAGTCAGTGGCCAGCAGTCTCCCTTTGTGAGTAATGGTTCTATTTTGTTCAGGGTGTCTATATAAGGTTTTTGGTCAGCTCTAGCTCACTCTCTTGGCCATTTTCATTGGTGATACATCCTGTGAGCTAAAACAAACTTCTTCCACTTATTCTCTTGCTTGATTGTGCATCCAAAGTGAGATTAGGAGTGATTCTTAGTGCATTTACTTAGAGTTTGAGCATCTAGTGGCACTAGAGATCGTTGAGTAGCAGGATTGCTTGTTACTCTTGGTAGTTGCCGCCACCTAGACAGCTTGGAGCTGCGGTGGAGGTCCGACACCTGTTGGTGATTGTTCATGGCCAGCTCCTATTAATTTGTGAGGGGTCTTGCACCTTCCCGGTGAAGAGCCACAAGGTATCTCTAGTAAATTGCTCGTGCCATTGAGTTACCTCACTTATGGGTAGTTGTTAGTAGCACCCGTGGAGGGTTAGGCGTTGGAAGCCTATTAGCACGCGCAACACCAAGTGGTGGTTGACAAAATGGTGATTAGTGTGCTGGTAATCATGTGAACCTCGAGAGAAAAAATTCATTATATCTGTGGGTATAAATTAAATGTACATAAAAAATATAAATCATTGGAAAGGTCGAGATGAAAGAAGATTACTAAAACCTTTCTAATTTCGAATCTCAGTAAACTCTGTCTTCTGATGTCTTAACACGATCGATAACTTAAATAGAGGTAGAAAGCAGAATTCTTTCCTACCAGCATCAATAAAGCTACCAACCTTATAATGGGCGGTGGATTATAGAAAATTCAATAAAGCTATAAAATCATCTTTGCGAGCTACCACCAACCAGAAAGACAGGGGGCATTCACAAGTAATCTTGATCTAAGCACCATGCTAACACCTACAATTACTACTTTAACCTATAGCGTCCTACATATTAAAGCACTCAAAAGAATTGTGAACCAGAAAAACAATATAAACATGTTGCTTACTTTAAAATAAGAATTCAATAATCGAAGAAATCTTAGAAGCAAGTCCCATACGAAGGAACTTGATCCTAGATAATACAGTCAAAGAGAAGCACCGATAGGACGAAACTCCTCCAGAACTCTAATCTATAACTCCTCTATTTGTTTCTAAAGACTAGACCTATTGAGGACTAATTTTCTCTTGATAGCTACTCTGAGAGATAGATCCTTTTATGAGGGCCCTCTCAGCTGATCCTAACTGGAGATAATGAATTAGGGTTTTGAGGATAGCTCTAGACAGGGGGGCTATGGGTCTCCTTATATAGCTTGGTAGGATGCATATGAGCCCTTAGATCAACCGACTTCATGTAAAGTGGATATGACTCCTTGGAGGCAGTGATGGAAGAATTCGGAAGGGCGTAGAGGGTTCTTTTAGGGGGGTGCCACCCAACACCATCCCCATGCCGGTCAGCCCTCAAGTTTGGGCTTTGGGCCTTCGCTTCATCGTGGTGTCTTCCGATACCTTCTAGTGTCCGATGGCTTATATTTCACCGGGGTTAAGTTTCATCTTTTTACGCATTTAATCTCCTTTGTATGCTTTATGGATTACTTCTTGAGAAAATGTCAATTCACCAAAATTCATGAAATTTGTTAGTTTAAACCATAGACTTATGCAATTCTATGTGTATGGATCATTTCTCATGTTTATTGCACTACAAATTATTGATGCTATCCACCGTCAACATTGTCACATTGTCTCCCTTGGTATTCTTGGTGTTCATAATTGATATATTCATCTTTTGCCCTATGCCAGTAACAATCTTGCTATCACTTAATTTACTTTCTTTCATTTTTGTTCTTGCTATCACTTAATTTACTTTCTTTCATTTTTGTTCTAGTGGTAGTAGTTTTGTAGCTTGGCTCTCTAGCTTGCTCACCCAGAGGTAAAGTAGCAACTTAGCCTTTGTGTGTGAGGTAGAGATTATATCTTACTAGAATTGTTATTATGTGGCTTGTCTAATAAGTAGAGTTAGAGCAAATCGTATTTACGCTTTTTTATTATACTAATAATTTACTCTAGTGTCTTTATAGAATTTTTTTTAATTAGGCTATCCACCTCTTCTCTAGCCATTCAAAGCCTTTCAACTAGGCGAAGTGTGAGGTGGGGGAGAGGCATGCCTAGAGTGCTGTAAGGCAGCGTGGGTTTGAACATCGATGGGATTAGTCGTGTCTAAGGTATAGTTGCTGGTTGTGTTAGATAGGATGGGAAAATAGCATTGCCCTTTACTTCTTCCATCTCAAAACAAATCATTTTAAATATCATTTAGGATACTAGGAAGTGATTAATTAAGGTGCATTTTATAAGGCTAGCAAGTGGACGCGTTAATTAATCTCTAGAAATAAAGAGAAGGCTAGTAGCTGGTCAAAATAAAGAGGAGGCTAATAGCTAGCCACCTAAAAACAGAGTGTGTTTTAGCGCTCACCCGTATATTTTTCAGAGGTTGGCAGCTGGCCATGTTAATTAATCCCTAGAGATAAAGAGGAGGCTGGTAGCCGGCCGAAATGAAGAGGAGGCTAGTAGCTGGCCACCTAGAAACAGAGTGTGTTGTTGCCTGTGTTTTTTGCATAGGCTAGTAGCAGGCTATGTTAATTAAACCTTGGAAATAAAGAGGATATCAGTAGCTGGATGACATGAAGAGGATGCTAGTAGCTAGCCGCCGTCTAGAAACAGAGTGTGTTGTAGCGTTCAACCGTGTTTTTTATAGAGACTAGCAGTTGGCCGCGTTAATTAATCTCTAGAAATAACGAGAAGGCTAGTAGCTGGCCGAAATGAAGAGGAGGCTAGTAGCTAGCAGCCGCCTGGAAACAGAATGTCCTGTAGCGCTCAACATTGTTTTTTTGCAGAGGCTGGTAGCTGTCCGCGTTAATTAATCCCTAGAAATGACGAGGAGGCTAGTAGCTTGCCGAAATGAAGAGGAGGCTAGTAGCTAGCTGTCGTCTAGAAATAGAGTGTGCTGTAGCCCTCAACCGTGTTTTTTTTGCAGAGGCTGGCAGCTGACCGGGTTAATTAATCCCTAGAATAACGAGGAGGCTAGTAGCTGGCCGAAATGAAGAGGAGGCTAGTAGCTAGTAGCCGCCTGGAAACAGAGTGTGCTGTAGCGCTCAACCGTGATTTTTTTTACAGAGGCTGGCAGCTGTCCACGTTAATTAATCCCTAAAAATGACGAGGAGGCTAGTAGCTAGCCGAAATGAAGAGGAGGCTAGTAGCTAGCTGTCGTCTGGAAACAGAGTGTGCTGTAGCCTTCAACCGTGTTTTTTTGCAGAGGCTGGTAGCTGACCGCGTTAATTAATCTCTACAATGACGAGGAGGCTAGTAGCTGGCCGAAATGAAGAGGAGGCTAGTAGCTAGCCGCCGCCTGGAAACAGAGTGTGCTCGTATTGGCCTTGCATGCAGCGCTTGTTTTTTAAGAGGCTAACAACTGGCCGCATTAATTAATCCCTGGAAATGAAGAGGATGCTAGTAGCTGGCCACTTGGAAATGGACTGTGTGCTCATATTGGCCTTGCATGCAGGCTCGTCCACAGTTTTTCTTTTGCAGAGGCTCCTTGAAACGAAGCGGAGACTAGTAGCTAGCCGCGTTACTTAATCCTTGGAAACGGAGAGGCAATGTATTGTGGGGACAAATTTGTCCCATTTTACTGTGGACTACCAAAAACCAATTTATTTGTGAAAAATCTCAAAAGTGTTGGAATATTTTTTTAAAGAATGATGGGAGTACTTCTACACATTTGAGACTATTTAATTTCTCAAAATACAGGAGGAGTATAACTAAATGACCTTTCAAGCCGGGCTTGCCACTGGCTGAAACCCAAACGCCGCCGTGACCCTCGAGGTAGGTATAATAAACGTTGCCCCAATAATACTTTTCTCAAAAGAAGTCGCGATTAATTTGCACGCGAAACTGCCCAAAACTGAAAAGCCAGGGGCGTCGTAGCGCAGCCCGTCCGCCGGAGTACATGCCAGTCGTCCAATGATGATCTGTGGAACCTGGAGCGGCGACTGAGACAAAAAGCCTGTTGTTCCCAGTAGAATCCAGTCAGGACCCTCGTAAATCGCATGCGCAAGGCTAGCCAGCCAAACCACCCAACTCCGTGACGCTGCCTCGGACGGCCCCGATCCACCCGGTCCCGTGTTGGACGGCGGATCTCGCCCCCCTGCGCTCTCCGCACACCCAACGTTTTCCTTTTCCGCCCCGCGGCACCCTTCCCGATCGCGCCTCGCCTTCCATTTCCTTCCTGCCACCCCCCCAGTCCCAGCGCTCGTCGGAACGGCGGCCGCTCTAGAGAAAACCCCAACCCCCGCGGCGCAAAACCCTAGCAGAGGCGGCGCGGGAGCACTGCTTAGGTTCCGGTGATGGAGGTCGAGGGAGGCGGCGCCCGTGGCAGCGGCAGCGAGGAGGTGGTGCAGCTGGAGGACGCGGTGGGGATGCTGGTGGAGCACCTCGTGGTGCCGGTGCTGCCGCGCGGCCAGAAGTTCGACCGGGAGGAGGCCCTGTCGCCTGAGACTCAGGAGATCATCGCGCGTCAGGTGAGGAACCTTGTGCTTGGCCCATTTTGCTCCTTTTCGCGGTCTGTGACGCGGTTGCGGTGGGGGTTTCCTGGAGGGGGTCGATCGGGGTTGAGGAACGGATCGAGCATGGGGCTTGCGCCTCCTCCCCGGCCGTGCGATTCGTTCCGGCGGTGATTTGGGTCGCGCGGCGGTGCTACGTGCTCGGGGCATTCGGAATTCGCGGCTTCTAAGGCTGATTCTGTGATTCATTACATTGTTCCGCTTAGTGTTGATCACACACTCTTTTTTTTTTTTTTTGTTTTTTGTTTGCCGACCTGCCTTCAAATTGCCGATCCTGCGGCTTATTTGTTTCGTGCTTGGGGCTTTTGGGATTCGCCTTTGTTTTTCCAATAACTCGTCAGCGACTTACCTCACTACGTACGCCATCATGGCGGCTTATTTGTTTCGTGCTTGGGGCTTTTGGGATTCGCCTTTGTTTTTCCAATAACTCGTCGGCGACTTACCTCACTACGTACGCCGCCATGGATGATTTGGTTTTGTTGTTGCGCAGGTCCACGCGACGGTTCTCCTGTACAACTACTACCACCGGAAGCAGTTCCCGCAGCTCGAGTTTGCCGACCCCGATCGGTTCTCCATGTCCGCGTCCCTCAACGTCAGCAACAAAAATCTGCTCATGTATCTGAACCAGTCCCAGAAACGCCTTGGCAGCGGAGTGGGGGCCGGGCTCTCGGTTACCGACAAGTCAATCATCGACGCCTGCGGCATTGCCGAGGCGCTCGACCCCACGAAGGACTCCCCCGAGATGATCATGTGGCCGATCTCCAAGGTCGCAGTTCTGCTTCTTAATCGGACAAGAAAAGAGTGCCTTCTCGAGCATGGATCCGAAACCAGGGGCGTCTGGTCGATTTTGGAGAAAGATGTCAAGGCGGCATTAGCTGGTCCGCTCGGCAGTGACATGTCAGTGCAGGGATCCAGTAATAAATCCATGGCACTTCCTTCTGAACCGTACGTGCTTCAGCAGATTGCATATTCAGAGGTGGAGCTCAAAACAGGTTGGTGTGCTATACATTTCTACCGATTTCTTCTTGAACTTACACTGCATTGTATGTATGCACCATTGTTCCTTTTTTTTTTTTTTTTTCTTACTAGAGCAATGAGTCAATAAGATATAGCCTTTTGGCTAGTGGTGGCTACAGATCATGCCTTAATTTGCAGTAGAATTGTAGTTCACCCACAAGCACAGGGGCACAAATATGGTCAATTTGTGGAGTTAAGGCACTCACGGATGGAGTCGGAGCCGTGGTCCGGGAAGCCAACCAATTGCGTCCCAGAGTAATTTATACTATTGTGTACATGGGCTGAAGCAATCAATGTTCTTTTTGAAATTACAAATGTTTGTGTGCTCGATACACAAGTTTTTTTTTTAAGGATCCGGTTACCCGGCTTTGTGTAATAAGCGAGAGAATACAGAGTTGCAAGGCTACTTGTTTGAGGAGCACTGTGCTCTCTCACATGACTCAGCCATATGAGGATGTAAAAAATAAAGCTAATTACTCACTAAATGGTGGGCAACCATTAAAGAACTGAGGACCCTTCCCCCGGCCGAGGCCCAGTAGGAGCACTCATTTTTTATCCTCATGAAAACAGCTTGCTCTGACCTTCTGTCACTGTTGAAAACTACTGTGTTTCTCTGCTTTCAGACTTGCCGTAAAGTTAGTATTGCTAGTAAGTGTGCTCGATACACAAGTTGCTTCGGAAGTGGAATTGTGTGCCTGATTTTATCGATTCTGCACATTTTATGCTTGTGCACCTATCTTTTGTATGTCTCAATAATGCCTCACACACTTTTGTTTTAATAGGAATGAAGCGTTCAAATTTGCGTTTTATCGAAGAACATCGGGTGTACTCACTGAGTAAGAAAGGGACATCTACCATGTTGTTCGTTCTGTACTATGATCAGACTGTCGATTGCAAACTTATGGAAATGCCTTTAGATGCCCTGATCAAAAGGTTTGCCTTTCTACTGTACCTACTTTGTAATTGTCCCTCCTAAATGAGTTGCTTTCTTAGTGTTAATATGCAATTTTTCAATTGTGGTAATTTATAAAAGGTGTCCCTATTGTATTTCTTCCTTTCCTCCGACAGGATGAGTGGTCCTCTATTTGAAAGTGATGAGTTCCCAGCAACGACATCTGTTGTTGACTGCTATCATTTACTGCCATATAAGGATGTCATGTTAAACGTCCTGAACAGGTATACATAAAGTTTTGTTTCAGCTGATTATGCATGATACCATTGATATCAAAATGTGTTTTCTTACAAATTTTTTAGGTTAGTGACTAAATATTACTCTTGACATGTTGCAGGGATTGGCCTTTGGGTTCTTCACTGAATGTGCCAAAGGAGCGGGTATTTCAAAATGGGAAATCTTCACCCCTCTCTGAAATAGATGAAAGTTTCGAGGAACAAGAAGCTAATAGTAATAGCAAGTCTAAAATGAAAAAAATAACCACAGACGTTTCAACTCCAAAGAAAAATAAGCAGGTAATAAAAGCAGTTGGTGATAGTGGCACCAATTACTGCAGCAACAGCAAAAACAGAAAAGACAGCAACACGAACTGCAAAAGAAAATCTGAAGCCTATGGTCAGAGCCCCACAAAAGACTTACAAGCCTGTGAGTCTATCAATCTTATAGTACTTCCCTATGATTTTACTGATCCGTTATTGTTTCTCCTCATGATAAAGTCACTTAATTTCAGGTGTCCAAATGGACAAGAACAGAACAGAGAAGAACTCTAAAAGTCGAAATGTGCCCCAAGATGTCATTCCGGTAAAGAACTTTGTATGAGCCTGAGAAAAAAATGCATTAAAATAAGGCTTGGTGTTTCTAGTTCAATCATAATTAATATATTCATGTTTATGTGTTAAACTTCAACTTAAAGAATTAATTATCTTTCAGACACCAGATGTGAATCCTGTAATTAGCGATCATGCCTTGAAGAGACAAAAGGAGAAAGTCACTGAAAAATCTGGTAAGGACAATCCTATCCAACAAAAAAAATATTTTCCCTCTTATTGATTATCTACTTCCGTATTGATGCTCCCAAATCTTACTTCAAAATGGGTTTCAGGTGGCATCACAAGTAACATGAATGTTCAGAAGTTAGCGACACTGCAATTACTTCGGAAGATGCGAGATGATACAGTATGTTACATATTGCAATTCATTTCTGAAGTTACAGTGATACTTGTTGATCATAATTCTTCTTTTCCTTGATAACCTAATGTGCACTCATCTTAATCTATCTACGTTTCAGCTCCGTGAGCATGTTGTACTTGGGGATCGAAGTGCTGAGTACGAAATGGACATTCAAACAATCTTGACAGGTATTTTGCCTTTTCAAAGCTAAATCTAGATAACATGGACAATAACAGTGTGAAATCAAATGATCTTGTGGCAAACAACTTGTCTTTCCATTCCACAAATGTTACTAAACATAGCACGAGGGCCTTGTACTCTTAACTTCAATTTGTTTATGTGAACCTTAGTCCCAAATGATGGAGTTGGGTGTCACCATCCCATCCAAACAAGGCTGCAGAATACAATTGCATGAATATTATTTAGCCTCCCAACGACAACTAGCAAGATAACTTTGATTCCCGTGGAATAATTGTAGACCTATATATATCAACATATCTTTTCAATTGCGTGATTGTTGCTAATCAACCTTAAATCTTTTACCTTCAAGTTATATGAAACCAGTGCCTATCATTTTGGAACCATGTGCAGAAACAGAGATGACACCTAAAGTAACGTCAATCCTAAAGAAATATGAGAATAGTTGGAAGATGATGGAAGTTGTCGATCCAATTAGCTCTGGAGAAGGATGCCAAACCATGAACATAAAGAGGAAGAAACTGAAAGAAGCCATACTTCTACGCGACAGATGCCAGGCAAGAGACATCATCTGATGTAAATTATTATCATGACTGCCTCTACAATCCTCTGTCTGACAGTAGTCATTGCAGGAACTGGATGACATATGCCGTGAGAGCAACTGGATTCTTCCAAGATACAGAGTACTTCCTTCAGTTACCGGTGGTATGTGGTTCATAATCACTGATTTTTTCAAGTTCCTGCATGTCGTGTAGCATGGAGTCCTTGGGCCATACAGGCATCAGAATAATGGAGTCAGATTTAGGCTTCACAGTCTGCTAGTCAAGCACTGTAAAGCAGACACACACATAGCAAGCGACAGTTATCATATAAAGCTATCTTTAAAGTCGGACTCTGATAGGTGCTTACACAAGTTGTTCTTAGACCATATTATATGCATGATCTTAGCACGTATACATCAAAACCACAATTTGAACTAGGTAAATATAATCGGAATCTCTTTTTGCTCTAGCTCAGGCAATCTTTCTCGTAGCTTTTAATTCCTACATGTTTGATCTTTACAGTTTGTACTCCTGTATTGGCAGATATGTACCAGGCCAATGTCCACCTTGAGGGCCCAGATTTCAACTTGAGTGCAGATGGTGATATGGAGGTCACTCCTCATGAGGCACGAAACTCAGCGGCGTCGGACATGCTGTCTCAGCTTCAGCAGAAGGCAAGGGAAGATTAGAGAGAGCAACCTGTATCCACAGAACCCCTGATGCTGCATCCTTGCTGGGTTGTCGACTTCTCTGAATAAGGAATCGAGCATGTGACTGGAAAGAACAGCCATCATAGCTTGCAAATAAACATGCTGGGAGAAACATCGGCGATGTTGTTTGGCTCCCGTGATCACCAGAGATACTGGTGTTTAGCACTGTGTTTAATTTTCCGGATACCATTGTGTTGTTGCTTTTGCGAGTTCTCTAGTTGCAGGTGCATTATTTGGTTGTGAAAACAAATATCTATCTATCTACCTATTTGATTTGATTTGAACCTACAAATTCTGGTTAGATGGTGATTGCTGCACAAGCCACAACTTTCTGCAGGTGTGGTTCAGTCCGCAGTCATATAGCTGCGTTTTCTTGCTGGACGATCTGGGTTTTCACTTGCTATCTTGATTTGGCCATGTTATTTTTGTTTGGCTGCATTCCCTCTGGTTCGCGCATGGTAGCCTGCTAAGCACCGGTGCCAGGAGAGGTTCTTTGGTCTTTATTAAGCTGTGGACTGTAGCCTGTAGTTATCACCCTGCTGTTGTTGGGAGTCCACTTTCGTAAGTTGTGAAAGGATCATAACATGTCAACTGATCATTAGAGATAATCTCCCGATCGAGTATGAAGTAACTTGAATGATCATCTCTTCAAAGGAAAGCAGGTTACAGGTGTGGATGTATGCAGCTGAATATTGAGGTTGTAGAGCAGTCCATCTGCTACCGAAGTAGCGTAGGTGAAGCACACACTGAAAGGCAAGTGAACTGTTTTTCTCTCAAAATGAAAAATGAAAGGCAAGGGAACTGTTTCGGGATAAAGCTGAGAATATCATTAGGGTCAATTTCATTATGACATAGGATTTTTCTTAAATTCTAAAAGTAATTTACAAAGATATACACTTTTGTCAGAATTGACTGACTCCGACCACCTCTCAATTTGCCTCTGGAAAGGTTCAAATGAAGATTACGTTTGCATGTGGATAGATGACCAGACCTTCTGAGTTTTTTCTTGTATATATTCAGGATTCAGTTGCTAGACATTATAGCCTTATAGGGGTACAAGTTTAATGGAATATATGATGTTCTGCTCCATCCGAAAAGAAAAGAAAAAATGTTTATCTACTCACAAAATTAAAGTGATCAATCACCTGAATTGAATAAAAACGAATAGAATTAACTAACAATGTATACTACACAATATATAGCTAGCGTGAACCCACTGCTCTTCAGGAAACTAGGCAGTAGACTCAAAACCTTAACGGCCAGTTTCCTTAAACATTGGGGTTGAGGAACGACAATGTGGAATGTCCGAATGTGGGACGTCACTTTTAAAAACCCTGGTATGAAAGGCAGGAGGGGCACAGCTATTTGTACACCTATTGTATGATGAAGGGCAGAAGAGGTACACCTATTTGCATTGTTCCTTAGTTATATTTTATCTAGTATCTATACAGCACTTAGGCAAACAAAACATGGTACATAATCTAAATGCATCAGGAGCAGAGGTTTGGTTCCTTCACTTAGTAACCTTTGATTTGGATCATGGGAAAGGTTTGGTTCCTCCATTTCATACCTTTGATTTGGATCATTTCCCACTGCATTTGGAATGATGTTCCACGATATTCCTATTCCTCATTTGGGAACAAAGTTTCCACATTTGAGGCTGGTAAGCTCAAACCTCTCATTCTATTTGTCACCTTCAACCTCCAGGTGCATCAGAGCTCCATGAAAAACAACTCTTTTCGACATTGAAAGAACATTATTTCAATTGAGGTGGCAAGCAAATTACACTCAGTGACAACTATTCAAGTTCTGTGGACAGAATAACCTCAGGGCTATACAAGTTCCAACCTCTAAAGCTCTGAACACAACATTTGAATGGGGGAATTTGTGTCAAGGCAGGTTGCACAACCAAAGAATAAGGAAAAGAAAGATCCAAAAGTATGATCCTTCAAAGTTGACCTTCCTTACAGAGAATGTGTGATAACAGGCCACTGCAATGAAGGAAATGAGGCCAAAGTGATCTTGAATATAACGGTAAACAGCAGCCCAACCTTGAGTATCTAAAAGAACATGATCAATTGCCACAAGCAAGTTCTTTCACCAACTGTAAAACCAAATCAGAAAGACAAGCAAACAATTCTAATTGAAAGTATGTTAACCTCCTCTAACTAGCGCATTACAAAATATGCTAAACACAATGCCTATGCGATCCTGTTAAATAAGACCAGTCTGCTGGATATTGTAGACTAAACATTTTGAAACTTTAATAAGCTTATTATGTTAATTGCATTACGTTGGATCTCGGTTGACGGTAACAGACAATAAGAGTTAGATCACATATAAACCGGCACCAAGGGCATCCAAAGATTTTCAGTTTTGGAACTACGAGTTATTGGAGTTCACTCTACACATATACATAGTATCCTGCAGGTAGATACATCAAGAAAAGAATATAGAAAATCACTTAGGCGCATGCTTATATTAGAGCGTAATCTACTATTGTTCAGCATTTTCTTCTGAAGATGGAAATGAAACGACTAATCAACTATCATCACAATGTACAAAACTTCAAACCATGAAACATTAAACTGCGGTAATTGCAAAGGGATTCCACATTACAGCATCCATATACTCCACATTCAAAGGAACAAAAGTCAACCAATGGCAAGTTTTGCTCATCAAATTATTATTCTTCATCAAATCCGTAACATAAAAGGGGATGCCACAGGCGCGCACAGCTTGACCGAGCCAGGGGAATGAAGGAAGGCTCACAGCGTCAAAAGCCACACCTTGCCTTTCGTCGCGGCGCGCCATTACGGGATGTCCCACGGCTTAGGCTCGGGGACAGCGACGACCATCCCCTGCAGCTCCGGCGCGAGGACGACCTGGCAGCCCAGGCGCGCGTGCTTGTTCAGCTCGCGGTTCCTGGACGCGCGCGTGAGCACGTACCGCTCCTCGTAGGACGGTGGCGGCAGCTTGTCGAGCCACTCCTGCGCGATGTGGACCTCGCACTCGGCGGAGCACGCGTCGATCTCCTCGAGGCGGTGGGAGGCCGGCTCGATGAGCCCCGCGTTGGCGAGCGCGCGGAGGAGTGTCTGGCCCGAGAGGCCGACCACCTCGCGGCGCGCCCCGTCGGGATCGATGGTGAGGACGCGCACGATGCGGTCGGCGACCTTGGCGGACGCGGCGGCTGGGGCCGGGGCGGCCGAGGCGGCGGCCGGGGAAACTGCGCAGAAGGAGCGGGCGAGCGATGGGGAGAGCTGGAGCGGGAGGCGGCGCAGAACGCGCGCCGCGATCGCCATGTCTGATGCTCGGGTAGGGTTCCGGTGGGAGATCTGGGGGGAGACCGGAGAGAGGAGGTCGATGAGGACCTGGGGGGGACTGGGAGAGAGTGGAGGCTAGGCCAGAGCCGGACTGAGGGGTGATGATGGGTCGCTGAGACGTGGGCCTTCAGGGTTTTGACACAGAACACGCTTTGGGCCCAAAACTGTGCCTGTCGAGTGTCGATGCAAAACTGAAAACCTAACTCAAATCAACTGACGACCTCAATATGTTTTACGGAAAACACTGCTCGGTATGAGATCCTGTGTTCTTAGACCAAAGATCGTAATCTTGCTTATAGCAAGTGATCAGGAATGATCTTGATAGCTGTAGTGACCTTATCTTAATGCCATTTATATCTCGATGGTTAAAGTACTTGAATTCATAGTGACCTTCAAGTGAAGGTCCTAGTAGTCTTTTATTATCGCCCCTCTGAGCTAGGTGTAGAGGCGGTGGTGACCTAGTGTGTGGGATACAAGAATAACATTTTCTTAGTGGAGAATCTTCATAATGAAGAACTAAAGATGGCATCAAGGTAATCTTACGGGTTGAGCAGCAATAGTGAACCTATATAGCTTACAACACTTACCTTGGATGGTAGGGAGACTTGGTGGTGAGCAAAACATCATAACCCGAGTAAGAATTTGTGTTCTAAATAACGACATTTTGATGGAGTTTCGATAGTTAGAGCAACTCCAACAGTTTACTAAAACTCATTTGGTAAATTTATAGTTTTGTCAAGTCTCAAAACCAAATGCCAAGTGAAAAAAGAGGCCTTCTCCAACAGTTTGCTATTTTGGCTTGGCAAAAGAACTTGGCATCCTAGGACTTCTACCAAAATCACAAAATTGAGCCTCCAACAAGTTGGCAAAACTAGTTGGCAAATTGGGATACACATTGTCGGGGGCCAAACTACCAGGCTGTTAAGCCCCAGGCTAAATGGAGATTAAGCAAGCCTTAAGCGGCCCGAGTTCGGCCCACGAAAGCCGGACCAGGCGAGCCAACGCTCAAGAGCCCACTAGAAGGCCGCGGCGGAAGCCCAGGCGAGGCGGCGCCCGTCTTGGCGCGCGACCCCTAGGGGCGCCACGGCGCCCCTCGACCCCACCGGGGGCGCTCGACTCGCCACGACCCCCGCGAGGCCTAGGGGACTCCCTGAGTCGCGACCGGGGAGGCCGCGGCTCGCACGACCTACCGGGCGTCTTCACAAAGAAGCCGCTCGGGACTTGCACCTCACGACTAGGCGCGACCCGTGACCCGCCGGCCGGTCAAGGCTGCGCTCGTTACGCCCACGCCCGCGCAGACATGGGCGAGGGACGCCTTGACTACACCTTGTGCCTCAAATAAGCGGGGTATGGACGCAAGAATCGCGAAGAGCGGTTAGCCAAAGCGAGCGTGGCCTCGCCCTTGACCGCATTGCTAGTCAAAGGGCGGGCGTGGTTTCGGTGTCTAATTACCCCGCAAAGCTAACGGTCCAGATGATCCAACCGCCGCGACCCATCCCCGAACCGTACGATATCATTAACTCCGGGATAATACTCCAAACGCTCTAATCAAGCTGTTCAACCTCTCCGTCCCTTTGTTAAGGCATGGGCGAACGCAGCTCGGTGATGCGACCTCACCGAAGACCAAGCTCGATCAACGCGTGCGGCGCAAGGAAGAAGGACGTCCTGACCCTAGGAAGGCAGACGCACCACTCCACCACTGTCATTTTTTCTTTTTCTACACGACACGCCCATATCTTCTTCATATAAGGCCGCTCCCTCCCTTCATCTGTAAAAGGGAGGGCGAGCCATTTCGCTAGACAGGTTCAAAAGCTTAAAAGTTCGAATCACACAGCAAAAACCACCGTTCGCACACCACTCACACGCCACGATATTGGCACCACGCTCAATCAGAAACTTGGGAGACCCTCCCTCTCTCGAACCGGTTGTAACCCCTACTACGAACCGCCGCTAAGTGACACGATCCTTTCGAACTGGACGTAGGGCCTCACGCCTGAACCAGTATACTTGCTGTGTCCTCTTAGCGAACCATCCAGGGCATAAACGCGCATATATAAATTCACTAGTTGGTGCTTTCACGAAACACCGATAGTTGGCGCGCCAGGTAGGGGCCTTGCGCATTTCGTCTCCAAAACCAAAAGATCCGGATGGCCAAATCCAACGATCTTCAGTTCCCTCCCGGCACCCATGTCCGGTTTGGGAACCTCAACTTTATCAGCGTCGGGGTGGACTACGACATGATGCTCCTTCCCCCCGACGCCAACATCGACGCCATCTCCGCGTCGCTCGCCGACTTACGCCTCTACGACGACAACCAGCGGCACGGCAACACCAAAGAAGTCGGCTCTCTCCGCGGGGGGCGGGGAAGGGACCGCCGCAAAAACTGAGTGCCCGCCCGCCGGCGCTGCCCAAAAACGGACCATGACACCTCTCCAACACGCCCGCGCCCGACGCCGCCACGGTCACCACCGAATCCGGCGCAAGGATCGGACGACGGCGGTGGCTCCACGGCATCCGCGACAACGACAACGAGTTCCAAGACCGAAGCCTTTGTTCCACTTCCTCGGCGTCTGCGACTACCTCCTCGGCGACCATGGCAGCGACGACGACGGCTACGAACTCACCCGGCCGTAATCCCGGCCCACGATCGGTAGAGCGTAAACTTCGCCTCTCGGCTAAATTCAGCGCATGTTACATTTATCCCACTTTACTCGCTTTATGTAAACATTTAAATTCTCGCATTAAGTCGGCACCACAAGTTTGTGCGTAGTTCTGAAATCAACTCATATGTAACAAGGTCCGAAAACAGGACCGGGGTTTGCAGGCCTGCCCGCAAAGGGATCACGGCCGCCCCGGACCGACGAAGTGAGGGGTGACCCGAGAAAGAAGCCCATCGGGCGGCCTAATTTCCCG
Organism: Chrysopogon serrulatus; assembly: GCA_015844335.1. NCBI lineage: Eukaryota > Viridiplantae > Streptophyta > Magnoliopsida > Poales > Poaceae > Chrysopogon > Chrysopogon serrulatus. Next base: position 114,877 of record JADLZL010003859.1, read on the forward strand.
AGCACGCGAAGTGATTAGGGCTTTCTCGGCCGTGTTCGAGTCCAAGGTTGGTCTCTCGATTCGAAATTTTTGCGAAAAAGGCATCGAGCCCATGAGCCCGCTGGACGGCTTGGGAAAAGTACTAATCGGCTTACCGGATCTATGAGGTCGGGTCACACCGCTGCGCCGCAAAGGCCGGGAAACCCGGGCCTCACTTGAACTACCCGATAGCAACTCGCCGGCACCGCGCCTCGACCCAATCGATGGGATGACGCTTGGCGTTGCCCACCTCCTCCGACCCCCACTAAAGTGTCGCGTGGGGAGGAAGACTCGACCCCATCCGGGCCCACGCAGCGTGCGGGCCGGGGGCTCGAGGACAAAATGTCCAAACGATAAACTAAGATAAATCACGGGGAAAAGCGTCACGACCCCCCCAGAAACGAAGCGCTTCGAATACGACCCCGAGGGGTCGATTTCCCGAACGTACCGTTTACGCTCGCTCCTTCTCTCACGATCTTTCTTGCAATCCCTCATCTCTCTCTCTCGACGTTTTTTGAGTTATGCAATTTTGAGAATATAGGGACATGCTCATGCTAACAAAAGATTTTATTTAATATTCACCCCTCTGCATTACATAAGGTTTTTCAGAAATGAAGGGGGGAGGGGCGAGATCGCCGTCCTAGGCCTCAGCCTCCCCGGCCGGGGATCCGGTCCACCGGGAGAGCTCCACCGCGACGCCCGCCGCTTCCTCATACGCCGGCAAAGCATGGCGGCGTAGTCCTCTAGGACTCGCCGGGGGAAGCCGGCGACATCGGTCATGTCGATACGGAGTGCGCCTCCGCCATCGCGAGACCAACGACGGCACCCGGCGGACCGCACGCTTTCATCGAGGCGTTGACGCAGGACCCGCGCCATCTCTCGAGGCGGGACGTCGCGGCCGGGCATGGGCAGGTCACGGCGAAGCTTCCGTCCGCGACCACCATGGCCTCCATCTCCGCCAAAGCCTCTGCGGGAACACGGTGAGTCGAGAAAAGGGCGAGAGAAACAAGGCGGCGAAGAAAAAAACCCTCACCGGGCGCAGGCACGGTCCGCCTCCTCTGCTGGCTGGCGGGCGACGCTCTCTTCCTCGGCGCCACCACCCGCCTCGAGGGGCGGCGTCACGCTTCGAGGAGGCGGCCCGTGCGGGAGAAGGGAGCCGGCGGCACCACCGCGGGCCCGAAGGGCAAAAGCGCGGCGCCGCCCTAAGAGCAGTCCGGCCACCGCTGAGGAAGCCCAGCAACATAACCCGCCGAAGAAATCCGGCCAGTGCAGTGGCGCCGGCCTCCTGCGTATCCCGACGCGCACATTGCGGGCCGGACCCAACCGACTCACCGAATGGGCCCCTCCTGCCGGGCGCCTACTCCATCTCGGTAGCTTAAGCCGAACGGGAAACGGAGAAGAAGAAAGGCGGGAAGCAGTGAGGAAGGCAACGGGTGTGGGGGGTGAGAAAGGGTCGAGCACCACGACCCCTTTTATGTGGGCCGTGGGCGACCCTGTCTCCCCGCCCGACGCCCCACTCTTCCGCCCGCCTGCGGCTTTAACTCCAAAGACCGCCCCGAGGCGTAGCGCCGATTCAAACCTCCGGATAAACACGCGCGGGCTCCAAGCCCGACCGCCGCCCCATCGTCGGGCCCGGCGTCGTGGGACGCCATTATTAATGCCCAGCGAAACTATCCCGCGCGACGGGTTAAAACCCGCCGGGCGCCACTACCCCTCAAGCGTGATTGCGACGTGGCCCACGCCCCCGTGAGAACTCGGCTGAAAGGCCACAAGCACCCACCGAAAAAAACGCCACGACCCTCCATCTTCAAGTCCCCGCAGCGTGTGCTCACACCGCAAGGACTCGGGGCTACCGTCGGGGGTCAAACTACCCGGCCTATTGCTAAATAGAGATTAAGCAAGCCCAGCGACCCAGACCGCCCATGAAAGCTCGGACAAAGTAGCTAACGCCTCCAAGAGCCCACTAGAAGGTCACTCCAATTTCTAGGGCGCACGGGCCCCTCGATCCCTGGGCGCCGATCTTCGCCACGACCCGCGAGGCCTAGGGGACTCCCCGTCGCGACGGAAGGTCGCGTGCCAGACCACTGCTACCGGGCTTCTTCGAAGAAGCGGCCGGGACTTGCACTCACTAGCCCGTGACCCCGTGACCTCGACGACGGGGTCAAGGTCAAGGCGCTTCTGCCCACGCCCGCCAGCAGACATGGGCGAGGGGCGCCTTGACTAGCGGGCGTGGCCTCGCCCTTGACCGCACCGCTAGTCAAGGGCGTGGCGTGGCTCGGTGTCTAATCACCCCGCAAAGCCGACAAATCCGGATGATCCAACCACCATGACCCATCCCCGAACCGCACGACATCATTAACTCCGGATAATACTCCAAACGCTCTAATCAATCGTTTCAACCTCTCCGCCCATTGTTAAGGCATGGACGAACGCTCGTGATGCGACCTCACCGAAGACCAAGCTCGATCAACGCGTGCGGCGGCGCAAAGAAGAAGGACGCCCCGATCCCGGGAAGGCGCAGCGGACCACTCCACCACTGTCCTTTTTTCTTTTCCTACACGATACACCCATATCTTCTTCATGTAAGGCCACTCTCTCCCTTCATCTATAAAAGAGAGAGTGTAACACCCCAGCCCAGGGCTTAATAGGATTAATATAATACTCATACCAATAAGTTGCAACTTCTTTTTCGGAAGCTCATCTCGAAAAGAACTTCAAGGTTAAGCGTGCTTGGCACAGAGTAATTTCAAGATGGGTGACCGACCGAAATTGCTCGTTCAGGTGCGCATGAGTGAGGACAAAGTGCGTGAGTAAAAGACCGGTGTTGGTCCGTGAGGGTAGTATTGGTCCTATTAAAAATCCAAATGTAAGCGGGCCCGGCCTCGAGGAGGCGGGGCGTTACAAATGGTATCGAGCCGACTCTCGCGGTTTCACGGGCGCGTGTCGCAGCGATTCTTGCGAGCATGGTACGTATGGCTGGTGTGGATCCGAGTGGTCACACAAAGATAGCATAGCACATCTTGTTGGCGGCTGGACATCTGGGACGTGGCCAAGAGAGAAGGTTCTGGCTTTCGGGGTTGATCGACGAGGACGTCGATCTCTTAAGGGGGTGAGGATGTAACACTCCAGCCCAGGGCTTAATAGGATTAATATGATACTCATACCAATAAGTTGCAACTTCTTTTCTGGAAGCTCATCTCGAAAGAACTTCAAGGTTAAGCGTGCTTGGCCTGGAGTAATTTCAAGATGGGTGACCGACTGGAAATTCGTTCCCGGATGCGCATGAGTGAGGACAAAGTGCGCAGAAAAGACTGGTGTTGGTCTGTGAGGGTAGTATTGGTTCTATTAAAGCTGTCAAATGTAAGCGGGCCCGGCCTCGAGGAGGCGGGACGTTATAGAGAGCGAGCCATTTCGCTAGACAGGTTTAAAAGCTTAAAAGTTCGAATCACACAGCTGAAAGGTCCTAAATGGCTAGAGGGGGTGAATAGCCTAATTAAAATTTCTACAAAGCACTAAACAAACCGGTTAGTATAACAAATGGCGAATGCAAGTGTTGCGCTAGCCTAGTGGGGGTTGCAAGCCAACCTAATCAATTCTAGCAAACCTATACACTAGGCACACTAAGAATAGGGTCCTTAGCAATTCAACTATGCTACACAACCTAATACACTACTTTGTATAAGAGTAATCGCTAGGAAGGAAATCGAGTGTGCAAACCGTGCCTTTGGGATGATGACCAATCACCGTCTTGTCAATACAATGAAACCCGAAGAGATAATCCAATATAGAAATCTAAGTTGATCTCGAAGGATCAAACCACACAAGAACACCGAGGGACACAAGATTTTTATCCGAGGTTTTTACGTGCTTGCCGCAAGACGCTACTCCCCCCGTTGTGTCGACCACACACTCGGTAGTTCGGTGGCTAATTGGCGTCACAAGCCAAGCCCTCACCGGGCGCCACAAGAACTCACACAAAGTGAGGGTAACTCAATGACATGAGATTCCACTAAGAATTCCTTTCGCGATCTCCCGCGAGGTGGGATCAACACCCCTCACAATCACCTCCGGAGTGGCCAAGAACAATCTTCAACCTTGCTCAACTCCGGCTCGCTGCTCCAACCGTCTAGGTGACGGCAATCACCAAGAGTAATAAGCTCAATCGCAGCAAGAACGCTCACTAGTGCCACTAGATGCTCAATCACAAGGCAAATGCACTAGAAGCTCTCCCAATCACTCTCTAAATCAATCAAGATGAATGCAAAGTGCGGGAGGAGGTTTGCTTAGCTCTAGAGGATGTCAAGTATGTCAAAGTGCCAAGAGAGACTCCCTAGAGCCGGCCAATTCACTTATATAGGCGTCCCCAAGAACACCCAACCGTTACTCACAAAATGGTCTGTCTGCGCGTCGACCGGACGCTGGTTAAGTGACGACCGGACGCGTCCGGTCGCGGCGTCCGGTCACTCTCACCGAGCCACGTGTGGCAGAACCTTCTAAATTATATGGCCCACAAGCACCTGACATTGTCCCTAAGACCTCTGTCAGCCGTACTTATGTACCACATAACCTACAATGTTCCGTCGGGTGGATCCCCGATAAACCACGATTCCTCCAGGATCGATACTTACAGAGACATCACCGTATTACAACAGTTTTCATACACAAATACCAAAGTAGCGGAAGACTTACAATAACTTAATTTATAAACCTTTTTCAAAACTTATACAAACCAGAGTAGTGTCATTACAAAACAGCGGAAGTATCATTATATAACTTTATTACAATCACACAACGAAAGCGCCCTGCCCACGGGCCACACAATCTATTCCTCGGCAGACTCTTCCTCGATCACCGTCATGCAACAAGGGCCGTAGCACTCTTATCCATGCGGTTCACCTGCAACAGGGGTTGAACAAACCCTAAGTACAAAAAGTACTCCGCAAGACTTACCCGACAAAAAAATTGGGGAGAAGACTCAGGAATGCTGGCTAATAGGAATCAAGGTGAGGCTTTAGCAAGATCAAATGACACCTTTGCAAAAGAGACTAAGCCAGTCCTTATTTTCCTACATCAATCACTTGTCAACCATATATCGGATTCAAAACTTTCCATCATCAACTTCCATTATTACTACGATCTTTGGTGCTTGGATCACGGCTCCCCATATCGTGGAGCACACGACGATTCAAATCGCTTAATATACCCAGCTGGGGCTTCCTAGCCACACGATGTATGCAGGACCGAACATCTTACATACATCAACTCACGCTTGCATTTCTTCCGCGACCAGAACGGGTCCTAGCCACGAGGTACAGTACACCATCTCCCTACGCCGCGGTCCCCTTCCACGGTGGCCCCGTAGGATGGGTACACGCTACTCTCGTCCCGGTATCCATTCTCGTCAAAGATAGTACAAGGGAGCTTACCGCCATTAGCATGCGACTAGTACTATCTAATAACCTCATGATCCCAGGGCCAAGGCAACGAACGGTGCTTAACCGACTCATAAGTGGACGACACTACACCAGGGCACTAGCCCCTCCTGGTGCAAGTCACTCCACCCGGTCTCAATTTACTCATCATCATGCTCTTGTTGCGTACCCTTGACCTGGTCAAAGTGAAGGGATACCAACAAGTAACATCAGGTTTTCGTAAATTCCCTTCAGGGAGTATTGTTATCATATTTTTGGAAAACGTTTCATTTGTAAAGCCTAGGCTATCAGCAAGACTAAGCATACACTAGCATTTACGAAATCAAAACAGGTATCCAGGGTGTATAGCAAGGTACGGTAAAATGCACCAAAGTAGGATATCACACAACTCCTATTACCTAATGCATCATATCAGGAACATACAATATAAAAGCTTTTCGAAATACAAGGAGGTGGTTGAATGCATCCGGGGCTTGCCTTGGGGCTCGACGAAGTTAGTAGCAGCGATGACACTGTTGAGATCAGGACCAACCTCTTCACACGAACACCTTCTTCGGGACGCAAGACGGCTTACACGATTGAGATGCATGATCACAATGCAAAGAATAAAGACATGCGATAATGATGCAACGATTGTTAACCTATCTTGAGTACAACTTTCCTTCACGGTATAATTGCACTAAGAAGGTATAGCTAGCGTCGACGACGACGGACTAACGATACGCAATCAACATGAAATGCCGAAGGTCATTAGGGTTAATGACCTAGGGTCATCACTTAATCCTAAAATCGGGCAACCCTAATAGTGATTAAGGGTGATTACTAATTTATTAACCATTTTTACAGTCGTTGAAAGCCACTAATTAACTTACTAATTAAAGATTAATTAAAGATTAATTAAACCCTAATTAATAAAGAATTAACTAACTAAACATTAATTAATTAAGGTATTAATTAAGCATAATACAAAACTTAATCAAAACAGGATCAAACTTCATAATTAAGATCATTATTACCTAATTAGCACACAAAACAAATTTCATAATTTTTGGACTTATATTTTAATTATTAAAAATCATGGAAGTTGCATTTAATAATTTAAAGAGCAATTTATTGCATAAATAATTTTTATTAGAAAAACAGAGTTAGCATTTTTCCTAGGTAGAGCATCACTCAAGGATTACAGAACATATTTTTTCATATTTTTACTTGCCCAAAATAAATTAGTACAAAAGTGTGAAAAACAGAGAAAGAAATTCATTTTTAGAAAAAGAAAACATATCTTCACCTCTCACAAAGCCCATCGTGCGGCCCGAGCGGCCAAAATCGCCCAGCTTCGGGCACACGCTGCCCTGCCCGTGTGCCCGCCGCCTCTTCTTCCTTCTCTCGGCCGACAAGGTGACCCCACTGCCGGGCCGCTTCACCTTCCTCCTCACCTTTTCTTTTCCGACGGCGCAAGAGGGGAAGGCGGCGCTGGCCGTCGGCCGTTCGCCCGGCGATGCCTTCTTCGACGAAACTAAAGGTACCAACGCACTCCTCTCATCGCCGCGATCTCAACGAACTATGATATTACGGCGCCACCGGAGCACGCACGGACGGCCGCGCGGGCGGCGGCACGCCGGAAAGACGTCGGGGGCTCACGGTGTTCCGCCAAACCAAAGCAAAAAACAACAGAACCAACATCCCGGGAGGGACTCAGAGCTCACCACGAGCACGATGCGCGCACGACGTTCAAATGGGGGCGGAGCGTAGAGTCGTGAGAGTGGGAGGCGCGGCGGCAAGGCGGCCGGCTCCGAGGAAGGAGTCGCGCTGGTTTTTCCAATGATGTCGCTCTAGGATTTGATGCTATGGAGTCGCAGCAAGGTTGCGGAGCTGTGGACAAGAGCAATTGAGCTGGATAGCTTGGTGGCCGTGGAATTTCACGGGCAAGCGTATGAGCGCCAAGTGACGGTGAGGAAGAAGAAAGGAGGAATTGGCGCCGCATCACCTTTTATAGGACGAGGATGGGTCGTGGAGCTGTCCGGGACCTTCACGTTGATGGTGTGCTGGTTGGTTGGTCGTAAAAACGGGAACCGGCGAGAGAGGCCACGGCGACACCAACCGCCGGCATAGGCACGGGCGAGGTGGCAACCCCCCCTGCTGCTTTTAATCAGAAAGCAGAGATATTTCTTCCCTTCTTCAAATTACTCACAAGATTTGAATAAAAGATGAAAAATTCCCAAAATACAGTTTGCTCCAAATTTCATGCTCTACAACTTTATTTAAGAAGTTTTGTTAGATTTCAAATGGATTTTGAATTTGCATTTCAAATTCAAAAAGAGGTCAAAAACTAAATTTTAAGGGTTTCAAAATTACTTTTAATTTTTGAATAAAAGGTGAAAATCTCCAAAAAATAAAAGTTGTTCTATTTCTCATGATCTACAACTTTCATGTAGGAAGTTTTTCATGAAATCAAATAATTTTTTGAATTGGAGTTTAAAACTCAAAAAGGGGCATTTTCCCATTCAACTAACTTTTGAAATTACTTAAAATTTTATTCAAAAACTTGAAAAACTTTATATACCAAAGTTGTAGAGCTCAAAGAGATGCACAAACTGTATTTTTTGGAGTTTTCCCAAATTTTGAATATTTTGGGGTGAAATGGTAAAGGGGCAAAAACACTTTTGAAAATCTCCCTTTTTGAAAGGTTTTTCAAATTGGAATTTTGGGCAATTAATTCATGATATTGTGGAACTTTTTCAAACCCAACCAATAGCATACTTTCAAAGTACAAACTTCATACTTTGAAATGGTGCCATTGGTTAGCAACTTTTATTTAGAAAATCAATTATGGTTAGCTCACCAAAATTGAAACCGAAATTCAATTCCCACACTTAGCCATTTCTAGCTAGGGTTGGAATTTGAATTCCAATTTCAACTTGAGTTCTTACTTTTAGATAATTGACTTGTAAAACATTTTTGGAATGTTAATCATAGTTAGCCAAACACTTGCAAGCATCAAAATTGATTTTTGTTGATCACTTTTTAAAAGTAAAATTGTGAGTGGAATTTAATGACTTGCACATACGATATAAAAGAGCACAACCAATCCTAAAATTGTAAACTCTTTTTATTCATTTGCATTAGGGTTCTTTAATCATGAATGCTTATGCAATGATGATGATGACATGGCAGGTTTAGGTTAACGTAACAGGGGGTGTTACACCACGTGTCGCCTAAATTTGAAACTAGCCGCTGCGCGCCAACGACTCAAACACTCGCGCCCGCGGCAAAGACACGACCGGACGCTGCCTCGTGTACAGCACCGACGCCAAAGACAAGAGGGTCCGGTCACTACCCAGAGGTTCAGAGAGGTTTTTCGACGGCCGGACGCGTCCGCAGCCCACCGACGGGACGACGCCGAGTCCGGTCCACACAAACCCTAACTCAAGACGCCGACCGGACGGGCACCGGAAGCGCCGTCCGCGCGCGGCCCGGTCACACCTGAAAACCAGCGGACGCCAAGAACGGACGGACGCGCCCGGCCCCTATCGAAAACGGCGTCCGGTCACCTCCGAGAGATCGCGACTTCGGCCGAAAACCTCCGAGTCCCGCCAACACCATCATCTCTTGCTCTCATGTGCCAACACAAAGGTGTCTCTCCACTTGTGCACGTGTGTTAGCATTTTCAAATAGATTTTGCAAGAGATTGTTAGCACACTAGGTCCCTAATGCATATGCAAAGTCATTGCTCACCTAGTGGCACTTAGATAGCCGATATTGCGCGACATTGCCCCTCTTAATAGTACGGTTATCAATCCTAAACCCGGCCATCAACTTCTCTACTCGTCTATGGCCGGCAAAATGGAAATGCCCTAATATATATCTTTGCCTCTAGCATTCCATCTTGCTCCTCATCTTCCTTCATCTCCAAGTGTGGTACTTGATTGCTTGTGGTCATCTCCATCATCTTGATCACCACTCCACCACTTGGCTTGGACCTTCCCTTTCTCTAATGCTATACACTTAGCAATAGGGTTAGTCCTAGGTTTCATCAATTAGCCAAAACCAAACTAGGGCTTTTAACAGCAAAAACCACCGTTCGCACACCACTCACATGCCACGATATTGGCACCACGCTCAATCAGAGACTTGGGAGACCCTTCCTCTCTCGAACCGGTTGTAACCCCTACTACGAACCGCCGCTAAGTAACACGATCTTTTTCGAATCGGACGTAGGGCCTCACGCTTTGAACCAAGTATACTTCCCGTGTCCTCTTAGCGAACCATCCGGGCATAAACGCGCATCTATAAATTCACTAGTTGGTGCTTTCACGAAATACCGACACACGTGATGCCAAGCGATGGAGGACTTGGCATATTTGGCTAGTGAAGGGGAAATTTTGCCAAGCTCACAAAAATGCCAAGTAGTTTTGCCAACTTGTTGGAGGCTGTTTTTTGTGGTTTTGGCAAAAATTTTAGGATGCCAAGTGCTTTTAGCAAACTGTTGGAGTTGCTCTTATCACACCAACCTATCACCTAAGTCCGGCAAGTAAGCTGGAAGAGTACGGAAATGAGTCGTTAAGCATGGATGTGATGCCAGGTGGTGTTAGGATAGACGACATGGTTAGGCCTTCATAGGAGAAGTCAACAATGAGTATGGATGATTCGACGATGCTACCATTTTGTTATAGGTGGTATTCAGTAGGAAGTCGGAGAAGATGACACACAACAATACAAAAGAGCGAGACACACGAGTTCGATAGAGATGTCGAGCTGAAGACCCCATATCGAAGAAGGAAGAGTGATTGATGTTTAGTTAAGCTTATTTGGATCACTAGACTAAACATTAGTCACGTAATTTTTAATTAAATTTTAATTATAGACCTTTCAAATGGTTTAACTGCAAGATGGACTAATTTTCAATTTAGTTTAACTAATTGTTAGTTCTCTCATTAGTCCAGAGTATATGACTAACTAACTTAAATTTCCATCTAAATATTAGTTGTACTAGCAACTAATCCAAGTAATCTAAAGCTTGTCCTAAAGTTTAATTTGTTTTTTAAACAAAAAGGTGACATTGACTCGTTGGAAAGGTCCCACCATCAGAATTCAAATTCAAAAAACCCAAGGAGGCAAAGGAGAGAGTTGAGCCGTGGGGTTGTGGCACCAACGACGGGCTCGCTGTCATTAGAGTCCAAAAAGCCCAAGCGGTGGTCCATCCGACGGGGCCCAGACCGAACGTCACCGGCCCAGACCCAGAACCGCCCACGGAGAAAAAACCTACTCCTACGCTGCGCACCTGCTCGCTCCAGGCTGCAGCATCCAACAACACTGCACCAGCCACCAGCCACCAGCCACCAGCACAGCAGCGCGGCGCGGCTAGGTGCAGGTGGGGTGGCAGCTGCGTGGGAACGCTTGTCCCGATCCCCCCGCCCGTCTTGACCCGCCTCTTCTCCCAAAGTCCCAATCCACCGACCGAATTCGAAACCCTGCCTTGGAGCTCGGCGCCGCTCGTCGCACGTCGGCCACGTCCGCCTCCGCCGTGAGTATCCCGGTGCCCAACGCTCCTCTCTTTGCTTTCTCCGTTTGGATTTGACGCCGCCACCGTGGCGCCATGATGGGGCTCGGCACTACCGGCGTCCGCTTCCCTTCACCCATCTTGGCGGCGGGCACTTCCGGCGTCCGGGCGTCCGCTTCCCTTCACCCCAATTGGCGGCGGGCGGAGAGCAGGATGGAGCCGCTGTAACCCGCGCTGGCGCTGCTGCTTATGCGAGCTTGGTTGGTTCCGGCGGCTCTTGCGGATACGTCGGTGGCCTTGTGTGACTTTCCTGCTTGCTTGAATCTGGTTTTTTCCCCTTTTCTCTCTTTTTTCCTGAGTACCGTTGCAAAACCTCGGGCGATTTGTTAGTGTTAGCATGAGGAGAGGGTCTTGCTTGTTCCCGACTGCACCATGCAACATGCAAGATCTCTTACAATTATGACGATTCACATTCGATGGTGAATGTGATGTGGTGTTGCGGCCTACGTTGTCCCAGTTCTCCTCAATTGTACCCTGCCGTGGGTAGTGTGATGAGCAAATTAGGATGGTGCTTCTAATTTTGATACTGTGTTTTGTAAGTGTTTGCCTACTGTCTTGTTTTCTATCCTATATATGGTGGGTACTAAGATTAGTAAATCAGGGAGGTTCTTGTTTTTGCTCGAGTGTCGTGTGGTGTACTCTGTTTTTACTTTTGCATCAAGTCGAATGCTGAACTTGTTTGTGTGTGATTGTTGTGCTCTTGTATGCTCCAGAGATGGTAGCCCTTACGACTGCCTGATGACTGTTGTGTGACTTTTACGTGCCCTTGCAATGCTAACATGTTCTTCCCCTTTGTGCAATAATTATCTTTGTGCTATGAATGGATGAAAAAGATGTGGGCTCATGTTTTAATGTCTTTTTTTTTCAATAGTCAATCCGATGGGGTACGAAGAGAGCAAAAATCATCTCCTCAGTCTCAGTTACCCTGAGCTGCAATGTTTGTGCAAAAGGTATAACCTTCCTTCTAAGAAGACCCACTCTCAATTAGCAAGTTCGCTTGCGGTGCTGCTTGAGGTAAGCATATATGCTATTTTTGGACTTTATTACTTTTACTTCAGAGTTTGCCACAAGTATGAGCTAGTTTCATCATCTGTTTAAATTCAGAATCTGAAAGGATGTAACTGTTTTATTGTACACAGGCATCTCCATCTCCTGCTGCCCCTCCTGACCAATTAGCAAATATGAAAGAAGCATCCACATGTATGTACAGAAACTTTTTATGTTAAACTTAGTTGGCGGATTGTTTATTTTTTCGGACACTTGCTCTGAAAGATGATGCTTTATGAATAATTGACAGCTTAATTAACTGCAGGCAACCTTGTTAACAACAAAAGAGGCCCATACAGTGGCAGGGATGATGGTATACCACTTGTGCACTCAAAGCATAAAAAAGGAGATCAAACACCTGTTGATGAAACATCTAAAAAGGCAAGAAACTTTGACCATTCTTTTCTTTTCCTATTTCCCATGAAAAATCAACACCTGCTATTACTAACGGGCTCATCTGTTATCCGTAACTTCTTTGCATGAATTCTGCAGCTATTGTTCTTCCTTATCGGCTATTATTTTTTTACTTAAGTTGTTTGATTAATGCACAACCCCCAGCCCCAAAAAAAAACAAAGCACAGACATACCAAAACACAGGCATGCAATCAAAAACTCAAATAAAAAAGGGGTAAAAAAAGATTTCTTCCTAGTAAAACACAAAGGATTCTGGTTTTATGAAAACTGCCAATGCCTAGTTAGGAATCGTTTGCATACTTCCTGTCAATCTGGGTTGCACCTGACCATCCTAAATATGAGAATGACACTTCTTCTGCAAGTGCCTTTTGGATTCTGTTATTCTGTTTGTACTCTGTACATTAGTGTTTTTGTTCTTTTTTTTTTTCGCGAACGCGCCTGAGCACATATTTCATTAAGAGAACATTAGTTTTTTTTTTTTCTGTTTGCCACAGTAGTAATTTGTGGTTTATTTTCACTTGAAATGTAAGTCTGTTTCACCATGTATCTATGAAATGCTTTGCCCATTTGTATGTGTCCTGTTTAAATGGATGTCTTTATAATCCTTTTTTCTCTCTATCCTGTAGCAGGGGATTGGCACTGGTATGAGTGTATCTCCAGTTTCTATGAACCATGGAAGAGTCGACTGTCATGGCCATCCATCTTCTGACCTGGGGACTGCTCATAATTTGCAGCCCCGAAGTGATGTGGGTATTGCAGCTAAGACAACAAATCTAGAACTTGTTGGCAAACATCATTGTTCGCCTGCTAACATAATTGATCAAATCTGTCCCCCAATTATTCAAAAATATCCTTCTAATGGTAATGGTCAGGCTTCCACTCTGTTTGGCCATATGAATGATAACACAGATAAGGGTTGTCGGCTGTCTGATAAGATATCAGCCAACGCTACTGCTGTTCAATTTTCTGTAATGTCAGATGAGGGCATTGATCTTGTTGTTGATCTGAACTCCAGTCCAGCAACATGGGCGAAGAACTTCATGGCAGAAATGCACATTACCCCTCCGTCTGAACATGGGAATTTCTCTAGCTTCATTAGTAGTTTGGCAACTAAGGATGATCATAGCACTGCCTCACCATCTGGAAATATCATTGTTGACATTCAGAACAAGGGGGCTGAGAACCTCGTTCCTTCCACTGATTCATCACTTGCTTCAGATGTTGGTGAGAACTCCCGTTCAGTGCTCTATCCAGTTGATACGACTACTGTGAACTCAGTGTCATCCACATCTACAGTGGCCGGTACCCCAGTTGAACTTTCTGGGAATCAGGAGGGTGCTCCAGTGGTATCTTCTTCATGTTTAACAGCTGATGTTCAGAACAATGTGACATCTGATATACCAGGTGCTTTGGATAACGAGGCGCTTCCTCCAGAACCTGCTGATGCCTTTATGCAGTCTGAAAGAATCACTGCACCGACAGTCTGTGCTCCAGTGCAACCAATTAACAATAAATGCGCAATGAGTCCTGGTAAAACCAAAGTTTTTGGCAAGACTTGTTGCACTCAAAACGTTTCAGTTGCTGATACAGACAATTTATCTACCTTTTTGTCAGGGAATGGGGTTAGAAGTGACTCCAATGAAGATTCCTGTCCAAAATCTTCAGGAAAACAATCTACAGATGTTCCCACAAGAGCTCAGCCTGGTCACAATGGTGGAACTCATGAACCCCTAATGGAAAATGAACCTGTGAAGGCAGTGGCAGTGGAAGAAAATATAGGTCGTGATGACAGTTTGCCCATTTCTGGTCAACTAGCCAGTAAGACAGTAGCAAAACTGCCAGTTACAGATGCCCAGTCACATGCTAGTTCTGCTGGTCATTTTATTGCTGCCAATTTTGACCACACACATCCAACATCATCTGCTGCTTCGGTAATTTCTTATACTTGACTTGATATAGTTACCTAATTTGATATGCCTTAATACTTTGGCTAAATGTGTTTGTATTAAATGCTACAAATGCTATGCTATGTGTTTCTTAACTAGCCATGCTTTAGCTTGTTCTCATGGTTTTCTAGGATCTTGTTATGATCCTATGTCTTCAGCTTCACGTCATGGAAATATTTTTGAAATAACCTTTTTATATATAGCAGCAGGTGATGTAATGGAACCTGTTATTGTATTCTGTCAGTATTTCTGGCTTTTAGGTCTTCTATTCTACTTAGCAGTTTTTTTGCATCTATCATTTGAGCTTGTTTTCTCTGTTGCCGATCTTCACACAATATTTGTCCTCTGTGTAATTTACCATGATGACTTGTCAGTTCATCCTATATCCCTTATTGCTTCAGTCCCTTAATAGTTTCTGCTGGCAGCCAGCAAGTGGTCAAGTTGGCGGATTTTATATTTTTTCACAAGGTTCACTCATCATGTTTCACTGTATATATGGTTGGACGCAAACCTCATGATTCTATTCTAGTACATGTTTCAGTTCATGTTCCCAGATGTAATGTTGGAAGATATGTTTTGGAGATTGAAATAGCTATGGGCCATTGTTTGTTACGCTTGAATCAAATGCCAAATGCCATCCTTTGTACTGGGTCCTCTCAGATTTGACCCATCTATGCAATTATGTTATCTTTGGCAAACCCCATTGTTGCCGATGAGGAAAGTGATGTCGTGCACGGGCAGCAGGGAGGTGGCAGCACTAGGGAGAGAGTGAGGGACACGAGGCAGAGGCATTGGCAGCAGGGACATAAAACTTGACACCTAAACAAACCTATAGATGGAACCTTATGGATTGGATCCATCCTTTCCTAAACAAGCTCAACTTCCATATCTCTGATTTGCTAACCTGTCTTAAAAGTTCCTAAACCAAACCCAAATCTTCTAAAATAAATCACTGGTCACTGGTGGACATGGCATGGATGAGGGGGTTGTTGCGGTACCTGCAGTGCATACTACCTTCTGGCATTGCAGCCAGGACAGCACTGGGTTGGTTTTGATGAAGGTGGCCCAAGCCCATAACACTACACGACATGTTGGTTTTGTCCTCAGTTATCCATTTTAGTTGTGGCAGGAAAGTTGGCTGATTTAAGAGGAAAAGGGAAGAATATGGAAGAGTAAGTAGACAAATTTCCCATGTCTAGGATTTAAAAAAACTCATCTGGATGGTTTAATTAATAAAACAATAGTATTAACATTACAGCAGACATTATATTCATAACCTCAAAGTACAAAAAATAAGTGGGTTACAAAGTAATAAAATAAAATAACATGGAATCCATAATTAGGGTCGGTTTGGGTGCTGTCTGCTGCCATGTGTCAGCCCTGCCAAGGAGCCGCACAGCCAAAATATGGTGTTTGATTTGGCTGGCTAAAATTTGGTGTTTGATTTGGTCACCGATGAATAGGCCAAACTTGGGCAAAAAATGAAACTGCTCATGGGCACATGAGTCAGCATAAGGAAAATCATGACTGCTATCCAAACGACGGCCTTGCCCATGGCCAATGGCCGAATTTTGTCTGGGCTGCTCCGGGCACCCATCCAAGCGCACTTTTGACCTTTGTGTTCGCCATACATGGTCCCTTCTCCATCTTGGATTCTTTTTCTTTGTTTCTTATGCCATCTTATGGTTTGCAAAGACATAGTAAGACTTATATGGCCAAGCAAAGCCAAGCAATCATTCTTTTTTCTATATGTCTCGTAGTTTTCATAGTTGATACATGTTGTTATTCAGTTTCTATACACACTATTTTCTCTGGGTCAGAAGAACTCAAGCAGTCATAAACTCGTCCCTGAGTTCCCCATGCTGCCCTGATAATTGTGATCCATGACTAGAAATTGAACCACTATTATGTTGAAATTCTGATTGACTTAATCAAAGCATGGGAGTTCACCATGATAACAATGTTATCAGATTATTCATTATCGAGTAGGATGCAATATCACCACCTCATTGGCCCATTATTCATGACTTGCCAAAAACATACTGCAACCGGTTCAACTGCTTTGTAGCATCCACAAGGTTTGAAACATGGAACTTCCTGCTTTGCTCGAGCCAGGGGATTTTGATGTCACCCTAAGTATCACAGTCTCCAAGATGAATTGGTTCTGTAAACCTTTAAGCAGCAGTGTTTAGGATCACCACCATGAGAAATTGTTTCCATATTCTGGACAAGAACCAGTCTTCTCAGCATGCTTGGCTTCTAAAAGTGCAGGGTGTAACCCTACCGTATTTCCCTAACTAAGGTGCCGTGTGTGTAGGTCTCGTGACATCTTGCTGACCATGGACTTGGTGATTTACTCTCTTCCAAGACCCAGCATGCATGTTTAATTAGAAAGTAGGATGAAAGAGCAAAAAGGGTAAAGTAGATTAAGCACCCTAGGCAAGCTTCCATCAGACGATTTCATAAATCGGTATATTTGCGGTTAGTCAAGTGCTACTTTAGTCTTGTATCATACCCAACTCTGAGACTGATGGAATCAACTTCATGCTACCTTTGATCCCAAATGTAAGTCCATTTAGGTTTTGTCCTAAATCGAACCTTTTAAGCTATGATCATTATAACAGCCTAAAAACATTCTTTATAACTTATCATCAAGTTGATGTTACTAAATTCATAATATAGCTCAATCTATTTGAGATAATCAGATAATAGATTTCTATGTATAATATTAGTCATGGTGTCACATATATTTTGTTTTCCTTGAACAGTCAAAGTGCCATATTGGAGATTCTGTCAATGTTCCTAATTTACTCTATATTTATAATTAGAGATTTGGATGCACAATTTATGAATAAAAATATGAATGCAAAAAATGAACGGATGGACTTCAAATATGTAACATAATAATGGAGCTCCAAGATTGACAATGTCCTTTGATTACTTCATCAGCCTTGCATGCACTCTTATTTTAAGCTGTAATCTTTGACTTTGTCCTGACTTGCTAAAATGACCTTATGTCATTGGAGCACTTGGTGCGGTGAGTTCCTCTGGTTTATCTAAATCAATTAAGTCACACACGTAATAAAATTTTCCCTATATCACTTCTTCCTATACCTTTTTAGAAACAAATAGGTCACTACATGCTTGCCTATATTCAACTAATCTTAAGATGTTTTTGTCTTTTATCTGTAGTCATGGACGCTAGGGTCACTTTCAACTAGTTATAGTGTCTGCTGTTACGGAAATAGTAATTGCATGACTGACTAATTTTACTGGTTTGCACTTTGTAGTAAAAGGGGAAGAGAAGGAAAGCTGGTAAATATATTATTTTGGTCCATGGCAAAGTCTACATGTCCCACTTTTAGCTCTGCAACTGCAAACCTGCTTATTTGGTAATTGATATTCCACTGACCTCCTTAGCTGGCATGTTTGGTATTAGTTACCAATGCCTTTGTGTACTCTGACTGGCAAAACAGCACATTATACATTCCGAAAGCCAGGAACGATTTAAGAAAGTAGATTTATGAACCCCCAGCGTCAACTTTTTTTTTAAAAAAAAACATTATCTTGTACTGACTATGCTTGGAAAAAAAAATTATCTCCATTTTTTTATATGGCATTCTGCTTATGTGACTCCCTGTTCCATTAATGATGCTGTGATGCTTTCTATGCATGATGAAAGGTGCTTTATTATTGGAATGCTTTGTTGTGCATAGTTTATGGTGTTTTGGTTGATTTATGCTTTCTAGTATATAATGATGTATAGATCTTGGTGACCCCAGAGCAATTTACTAACTTACTTCTATTCTGTCATCCTGAAGGACAATGCTATTAATTCCCTGACTTCAAAGCTGGGTGCAGAGTATGTTTCTATAAACACTGTTTATACTTCTGTTTTCAAATACTAGTTGCATGCCTAAGGGTTCCTTTCTTCTGTAGGTCAGCACAAAGTCATGATTCTAGGGACAGAAAGGGACAGAATGATGCTGAGGAGCTTGAGGAGTTGGAAAGTATGACACCGCCCGCCTATAGTGAACCTCCCAGAAATATACAACTTAGCTTACGTAGTGCTTCCGCTAAGTTCAAGCCTTCTACACTACCAAGACGATCAGCTAGGCTTCTTCCTAAGGTTTGTGTACATTTTCATTTACTGTAATCACCAATACTATAGTATAAGCTCATGCTATGACTCTCATTAAAAGGATGGTAGACTGATTAAGGAAATCAATGTGCGCTGGACCATGTGCATGCTAATCCCTCGTCCTAAATTATAGTGGGCCATGTGCATGCTAATCCCTCATCCTAAATTATAGTTTGTTTTGGCTTTTCTGGATTCGTAGCTTTGCCTATGCACTTAGATATATGGTGATGTATATATACATAGTAAAAAACAAAATGACATAATTTGGAATTTGGGTAGTATATAGTTTTGATTCCTATAAATAGCATAACATTTTCTGAAGTTTAATCAACATACTTTGTTTTCTTGACATGCAGTAACCGCACTAAATGATACAGATGAGACCCAGTGTGAGAATAGCCTCACTACCGGCTTAGTCAGATTCCATGAGGATGGAGGAATAGAAAACAGTTGCTAACAAGCTTAGATTCTATTTTTTTTTTCTGTTCTTGTTAATTCTTTTTGTTCCAGCAACTGAGTAGAGCTTGATTTCTGAAGTTTAGGCTGCCAGACTTTCTTTTCTACAAACGACGCATACTTTTACAGAAATTCTGGACTTGTTGGATGATGTCTTGTGTGTATTATGTCAGTGCAATATAACTATTGGTGCAGGAGTAAACTTGTTTAAAATGAAGAAATAAATGCTTTTTACGTTCTAGGCAATGATGTTGTGAGTTGCTTCTCAAGAAACGTTTCATAAAATGATTTTGTTGTCCTCGCTACGGCGCTCCGTGGCAGCTCCGGCGACGGAGTCCCCTGCGGCCCTGCCAAACGCACCGGCAAGAGGAGCCGGAAGCCCGGAACCCTTCCTCACGTACGGAGGCGGAGCCCCGATCTCCAGCAGTCCAGCTGAGACGGTGTGTGTTTTGTCAGTGCAATATAACTATTGGTGCAGGAGTAAACTTGTTTAAAATTATTAAAATAAAGGGAACATATGCTATGCAAACTAGGCTCTTGTGTAAACTATGCAAACTTTAATCAAGACCATAGGAATCTAATCCGATAGCTGGTAATTTTAGCACTTAAATCCCTCCACTCATCCCATCTGGCTGTTGCAAAACACCCTCATGAGTGGGAGGGTTTAAGTGCTAAAATAATCCCTCCACTCATCCCATCTGGCTATTACAAAACATTTCCCCATAAGTGGAAGGGTTTAAGTGCTAAAATTAGGATTTAAGTGCTAAAATTACCAGCTATCGGATTAGATTCCTATGGTCTTAAAGTTTGCATAGTTTACACAGGAATCTGATTTGCATAGCATACGTTGCTTACTTCTGAAGAAACAACGTTCATGTGATTTTGATTAGAGGTTGTATAGTTTGCATAGCATGGTGCATATGGTGCAGGCGGTATTGTAAGTTGCTTGCTTCTGAAAAACAACGTTCCATAAATAAAAATATTTTAAAAGTGCAGAAAAAGATGCCCCCACGCAGGATCGAACTACGGACCTTCAGTTTACAAGACTGACGCTCTACCACTGAGCTATAGGGGCTGTTGTGCGCAAGATGCTATGATATTTTCTTATCTTAATGGTACCCCAACTGCGGCTCCTCCCTACAGTGTTCAAAGTGCTGGAACTGGAAAGACCATCGAAGTCAACTGTTTCTAGCTCCATCAAGTTCAGTTCATTTCGTTAACAGAGACTAAATTCACTCCTTGCTACATTGTACAATATTTGGAACCATTTTAGAAAAGAACAACCCCCCGAATGAGAACTGACTTGTTCTTTTTGTGGATATATGGCTTCACTTGCTAGTGCTCGAAATACAAGAGACTCCATCTATACTAATAGTAATAGTAATCCAACACACAGCGTAACACCTCATGTTTTTATATAATACAAAATACATACTTTTTAAATTTTTTACTTGATCGTGAGCCTCCATATAAATCATAGTCAATCTTTCTTTTTATTTTGTTTCAAAATCTCTACTCAAGTTTTCTTTCTAAGAGAAATTTAAGACTTGCTAGCAAAACTAAAAACCATTGAATGCTTTCTGGGTTGGGTTTTGAGCCAACACCTATTTGAACCGATACCTATTTTGGAGTAATATTATTTTCAAAACTATCTAAGGAAATATTTTAAGCCTATAATGGAAAGCCATGCCTAAACATATGCATGTGAAGGCTCATGGGCCCAACAGAGTTACTTGACTAGAAGCTTGGCCTTTTTGCAAGAGGCTTTAATGAGAACTAGGTGAAAGTACAAGCTTCTAAATACATTAAAAAATCATCATCACAGGAGTTTGTTTAAAAAATTTTCACCTATCACATAGAATATTTAGACACATACATGAAATATTAAACATAGACTAAAAAAATAACTAATTGCACAGATTATAAATAACTTTACGAGACAAATATTTTAAGCCTAATTGATCTATGATTTCACAATATGGTGTTATAGTAAATAAATGCTAATGGCCAATTAATTATGTTTAAAAAATCATCTCATGGTTTCCTCGCATGTTATGTAATTTATTTTTTTATTAGTATCCAAAAATTTCTTTTCATATCCTATGAAACATCCGATGTGACACGAAAAACTTTTCATCCCAGGATCTAAACACCTTCTTTTGGGACAGTACATAAACTGTATTTCCATAAATGGTACATTTACCCTCTAGCTCTATCTTCTCTCCTACTCGTGTCTCATTTAACCCTCCTTATCCTTATCCTCCTTGATAACTAAATAACTTAGGGTATCTTAGAGTTTTTAACCCTTTTAAATTCACCTCTAAATCATTATTTAAGAGTATTTGAATAAAAACATTCTCTATAAATTATTGAACTATCCAACATTTTTCTATATTCATAAGTGTGTCAATCGCACTCCATCTCTAGGGCAAGAAATACCAAACCTATAACAATATTTGGAGATATAATCTACTTTTAGAAACTGTTGGAAAATATTTCTTTCCATCAAATTTTCTATTCTTATACGATACAGCAATATAGGCCTTGTTCTCTTTGCATGCAAGTTGCAAGTTTTTGTTTGCACTCTCTCTCCATCACATCAATTTCTACCCGCATATATGTAGCATTAAATGTAAAAAAAAAAATAACTAATTATACAGTTTAGTTGTAAATCACGAGACGAATCTTTTGAGCCTAATTGTGCCATGATTGAACAATATTTATCAAATATAAACAAAACGCTACAGTGCAGGAAATGCAACTTCTTTGCGAACTGAACAAGGCCACATAGAAATTTTTTTTTGCATTAATAAATAACGAGCTCCCTTCGTTTGGACCATCGAATATCCAAGTTCCAAATCGTCCCCTCGCTCGCTTCTTCCGATAAACGAGAAAGAAGCCCACTTTGGGTCCGGACCGGAGAAGAGAAGGCGAAACTATCCTCGGCAATCTGCATCCCAAAAATCTCTCGCCTGACCGCTCGAGCTCAAGCCCAAACCCTAACCCGCCTCCTAGCTCGCCGTCGGCATGTCCGCCAGGTTGCTCCGGCGAGTCCTCCAGGAGAGGGAGGCCTCTCCGCAGGACACTGATGTCGCCGACGACGACCAGCCGGTGGAGGAGGAGGCCTCTCCTCCGCGATCCTCCGCGCGGAACCTCTTCGATCTTCTCGACGGCGGCGACGAAGAAGATGGAAAGGTGCGTGCCTTCCGGTCCCTGATGATCATCTCGTTAGGGTTTATAGTTGTTTTGTAGTAGGAGCACCTTTTGTAATCGCCCCCGATATGCTGTTCTCGTAGTGTCCGAGAGTTATCGTAAGCTAATGGTAAAATTGTTAGGTGCAAACAGAGAAGGTCTTCCTATGGGAACTTCACGATTTTGATTTCAGTGTCTGGGAAGGAGGAAAGTGAAACAAGTTTCAATTTCAATTATACTTACCTGGTTGATTGGAGTATTTATATTTATATACTAATATAACTCCAGAAAGGATCGGAAAAGGCTCAAGGCTGCACCATGCTAATATTTAGAACCATTACCAGTGTATTGTTTTTGCACTGTGGTGATGGCTTTTTTGGTCTCATTCCTTTTAGCATCAAGCGGGTTGTTGGATGGAATCTGAGGTTTGTTTTGTTTCTTAAGAGTTGGGTTAAAGTGTTGTTATGTTCTGCAAATGAGGAAATGGCTAAGTATACATAAAAAAATACATGCCAGGTTAAGCTGGTATACCCAGCCCTTCCTGTGAACTGTCAATGCTCTCTATAGAAGCAGAAATGTCTGTGGAAAAGATTGCTCAGATTCATGCAATGTGTCAGGGCATTTGTTTTCGTTTATGTATTGCAGATTATGGTGTGTATTTTCTTATAATTGCAATCTTAATAGTGCAAGAAACAAAATAGCAATGGTTATAAAATCTTGGAACCAGTTTTCATGATATAATCTTGTCTCATTGCTTCATATCATAGATCTCATGGTACTGTGCTCACTAAGGTTGCATAGATCCTTGTATTAATCAGACTTGATGTTAATGTTATGTCCTTGTTCTGCTACAGGAAGATGAAGCAGAAATAATTCAAGCTTCGAGCTATACAGAACAGAAACATTCTGTGCAAAAGAAAGTGAATGTTGTTCCTGAAACAAACAAAAAATCAAAGAAAAAGAAAAAAAAGAGCAAGGCAGAGCCATCATCAACAAAGTCAAAGGATGCACAATCGTTGGATTCAATTCTGGAAGACCTATCCATTGAGAAGAATCCAATACATCAAAGAGCTCATCAGAGTGACAGGGCAGCTGGAAAGGAATTTGAGACAAATGAAGCTACTCATGGGGCATCCTCTGTTCTTGCAATAGACCCCAAACATCTAAAGGGTGAAAATGAGATGAGACGCATTTTTGGATCAAAGGTAGTGGATTCATTTGAAAACCAACGGAATATGCCAAGCAGTTCAAGGCAAGTACGTGGTGCTAGGCGTCTTGGCCATAATCCAAGAAAAACTCTTCTTGTGTCTCCACCTAGCTACTGGCCACCATGGGATAAGTCGATATCAATGGATCTTCTTGAGATGAAGAATGGTTTGAATTACTTCAGGTGAGGTCATTCTTATCTGTTCTTGTGTGTAATATTTGTATGACACCCTCTTTGCATGTGGCATATCATTGTAGTATTTGTAGAGCATCTTAACTCTTAAGGCGGCAGCAGAATGCGATTTTTCTGAGATCTGTGTGACTCTGGAAGAAGTCTTAGCTTTCTAGTTCCATATGAGTTAACTTTTTTAATAACAGCTCTTAATTATCTGCAGGTACACATATGACCCTTCAGTCAGCCATGTGCAGGAATTATTTGAAGCTGCCAAAGCAGCAAATGATCTCAATGCTATTGCAGCTATATTAGGGAAATATCCATATCATCCAGAATCACTGTTGACATTTGCTGAACTTTTCAAATATTCTGGAGAGCATCAATCATCAGCAGATGCAGTGGAGAAATGCCTATTTGCATTGGAGTGTGCTTGGCATCCTTTATTTAGCCCACTTCAGGGCAACTACCAGTTGAAATTCAGCCATGACACAAATAAGCCACTATTTACAGCACTCTTTAGTCACATGAAAAATCTGGATAGGCGTGGCTGCCACCGGTCTGCTTTAGAGGTTTGCAAGTTTCTGTTGTCACTGGACTCTGATGATCCAAAGGGTTCTCTATTCTGCATTGATTACTTTGCTCTAAGATCACAACAGTACAAATGGCTGGAGCAATTTGCAGAAGAGTACCAGTGTGATAACTCCTTGTGGTTATTTCCAAATTTCTCGTTTTCTCTTGCTATTGCACGGTTTTACCTCGAGCGTGATGCAGCATCAGAGGGTTCTGATGATGCTGACAAGTTAACATCTCTTGATCTCATGAAGCAAGCTCTGATGCTTCATCCTATGGTGCTTCGCAAGATAGTTGACAAGGCTCCTCTGAAAGACTCATCATGGACCCAAATACTCAGAAATGTGTTCTTTGGATCAGCAAAACCGGGAAGTCCTTCACTTGAGCATATGATCAATATATATGTGGAGCGGCATTATATCATGTGGAGATTCCCGGAACTGCAGAACTTGCTGAAAGAGGCTGCTCTTTTGGTGATTGAATCACTAAAGCAGGATAACAGAGAAGCCCAGGACTGGGCATGTGTTCGAAAGGAGGCATTCTCGTCAGAGAAGAATGAGTAAGTTCCTCTGAAATCCATGCAGAGTCAGAATTCATTTGACTGTTCTTATCAATTATGCCCTTTTGTGCAATAAATGAGCATTGCTTATGATTCTTTGGTAGTGACATGAGTTGTTGATTTTGCTTTGAAAGGCTATATGAAAATATAGGGATGGTCTAGCATAGCTATGCTATCGCAACCAGGGACGGATCCAGGATTTCTTCCAGGGGCTGCCGCCTGCTGCTGCCGGGCTGGCGCCGCCGCCGCCTGCTGCCGGGGCTGCGCCGCGCCCTGCGGCTCCACTGCTGGGCGGTAGGGGGGCTCGAGCCCCCCCACCGCTGGATCCGTCCCTGATCGCAACTTGGCAGTAGTTTTGCATCTGCGGAGTTTAGCAAATTGTGGTACCTAAAACCTTTCTAGTTTCATTGATATGATACTCCCTTGACTGTGTATTGTGGTATAATATAACGTTTTTAGAAATCATCCCAGACTACATTCTGAGTAGAGGTATGAGTTCCTGATGTTGCCCCCTACCTTGCAGGTACTCTCATCTGCTTGTTTCAGACTTCTCTGACACAACGCCGTCGCTCCCACCAGAAGAACTACGACCATTCATGGTCGGTCCAGGAATGGTGCATGAGATGCCACCTGTTGAACAAGAAGCTGTACCCGAGAGACTCCGTGCTCCTCGTGAAGTTGCTGGGCGTAATCCTGCGTTTGTCTTCCTTGAATCACTGCTCCCATGGGTTGACTATGGTGAAAATCATCACGATGTGAACGACGACAATGACGACGATTGATCAGTTGGACATACAAAGTGGCAAGGACTCAATTGCGGCTGAACTATTTAATGTGACACATGATTAAGAAAAGTTGCTGTTGCTCATAGGGTCACCTCGGCACCATTAATAACCACCACAAGCCAAGTGGTCTTTGTGTTTGTCATGGTGTTGCCGAGGCCTGAGATTAAATATGTGGTATAGCTCATCTGCTAAATTGCCAAAACATACATGCCAAATTTTAGGGATCGAGTACCATCTTTGTCCGAGACTCTAGTTTATGCCAATTCTGCAACTGATCTTCCATTTATCCTGTCTTTTACTGACGTTTAGGTTATCCGATTTCGTAAAAGGGTTTGATACTGTACGGTGCTGCTAGAAAATTTACCCAAATGTTGCGATCGTGTTCCTCCCTGGTCTGCCACCCTTACGGCCTACGCCACCACGATTGCCCGTTGGAGCCTGGAGGCGCTGTTCTGTAGGTATACAGTGCACGAGACCACGTGCGACTTGTACCATCATGGGTGTTCTCCAGTTTGGCACTGTGGATCTGAGGACTGAGGAGCCACAGGCCAGCCAGGAAGCTTCCGCGCGCAGGCCAAAAAGGTCTATTTGTCGTGCCGTCTATGGAGGGAGCAAGTACAACAAACCAGTGACCGTTTGGGTTCAGCGGGTATGTCGTACTGTACTGTCTGGTTGTGACTTGACTGCGACTATACGTGAGATTTTTGTCACGGGCTCCCTACGGCCGGCTTTGGAACCATATTCCCTCCGTCCCTTATTAATCGTTGCTTTAGGTAACGTGCCACAAATTTAATTTGATTTATAGAAAATATTGAAATATTTATATTTTTAAATAAATTTATTAAAAAATTAGATTTAAAGATCTTTCTGATGATACGATATTAATTGATGATATTTACTATTTACTAAAATTGCCGGCAGTTATTTCTCGAGAAACGCAAGCGACAATTAAAAAGGGACGAATTGAGTATGTGTTTTAACATGTTGAAATACGAATCGATGCACCAATCTCTCCCTCATTAACTTTTGTATCGCATATAAGATTATGACTCCTCTTAAAAATGTGGCAACTTTCCTCCATTATATGCACGAGAGATACCCTAAAACTAATTCTACCACTAACTTCTATCTAGGTTTGTCTTGGATAAAACCTTTGTGAGTTTTAACCATTGATGTTTCAAAATACAAGTCTATCTAGGTTTGTCTTGGATAAAACCTTTTTTTAAGTTTTTACCATCAATATCTAAAAATCATGTGTAGATTTGAATTGCTAGATGCATTAGAAAAATACTTTCATAATCTATAATTCTTTTTATTTAAGGGCCATGCTCCTAGTGGACTACATACATTTACATGAGGAAGCATAATAACTTGCACGATGTTGGACACTATTGGCTTTTCGTATATGCTTGTTCATATCATAAGGTTATATTCCATTGGTCAAGTACATTTATAATATCGCTCGGTCCATGCAACGTGCTCTTTTTTTCAACATAACTTTATTAATTATATAGGCAATGCCTAACAACTACTGCAGACACACATAAAAATTGGGCGTAAATGGAGAACTGCCCTCCTATTTATAGAATGGAACAAGACCATGAAAGCCACATCCCATATATATCATTTCAACTTCTTGGATCTAACGTACTATTTATAGAATGGATGCTTTGGATTTTATCTCGAGCTATTGTCAAAATAAAAACAATATAGGAGCCTTTTATCTCATATAATGAGCGAGGCTACCCTTTTATTTGTTGTCCATCCTTTTATTTGTTGTCTATAATTGGATGCTTTTTTTTTCAGCTATAATTTAGTGGATAGTGGAATTGGAAACTGGATAGAGTTCATATAAATGATATTGATCGTTGAGGTAAGTGTGTTCTATAGTCCTCATCTGTTAACAAGCTAAAGAGGAAGACATTGACTTGTGGTTCATCTTTTTTTTTTTTTTTTTTTTTTTTTTAAATAGCACAAGTTCTCTGACTAAAACATGTGTGTAGAAAAATGTGCCTTTTCAATCTACTCAGAGCAAAGTCATAGTCATATTATAGATTGATGTTCTTGTTCTTTATCTTTCTATTTCTAACTATAATTTTTTTTTTTTATTACAAATATCGTTTAGTATAGGCTTAGAAAATCCTAGATCAGGGGAAGACAAAAAGAGGCCATGCAGACACCCCATTCCTACTACTTTAAAATGTGTTCTCTCCAACGGTACACGAGTCCGCTAACACATACCTCCCCATAAACCTGGAAAAACCTCTCCACCGTCCAGTCTCCATCCAACGCCTGGGAAAATCCCACACACTAATCACTCAAAACCATTTAATCCCAAGACAGACTTCCTGCACCCACTGCCACCAGGCCCAGACATACCATTACGCCCACCTGTCAGACGCCGCACCCGCTCTAGCCCCATGTGAACGCTGCGACCGAGGCGGGCTCCCACTCACGTGCTTCGCGCGTGCGGCCGAGGAGAGGAAAGAAACCCGAAACCCTTGCGTCGTCTCGGCACCTCTCTCCGCTTGGAAACCCCCGACTCGAAGGAAGATAGGAAACCCTTGCGAGTCGCGTTGCCTGGCCTCTCCGTCCCCTCAGCTACCCGCCGCCGCCTCGAATCCGCCCGGGGTCGGAAGGTCCCGCGCCCCCACGGATCGGATTCTTGAGGTTAGCACCCGGCGGCGAGGGACTCGGGATTTTCCCCCTGATTTTCCGCGCTGATTTTGGTCCCATTTCCGTGAGGTTTTAGCTCGGACATCTGGCGTGGGGTGGGTTTTTGTTGGCTTGTATGAATTTCGCATGATTCGTGGTTGGCTGACTGGAGTTTGGTGGGGGCGGATTCGTATTTTTGTTCATGGGTTTGATTTTTTCCTAGATGTTTTTTTTTTTGGGACTGTTCAGTGTGGAAAAATAAACAGCCGGTTCCATTTTGTAATGCACTAGCGGTAGCTTTGCTATTGTTTGATATCTTTTCTGTGTACATGCAGGTTGGTGGATTCGGGGCTAGGGTTTGGGGATTGGCCGCAATCGTGGGGTTGTTTGGCCTAATCGGAAGAGCAATGGGAAGCATGGTTTCGAAGTGGACCTGAGGAGGACGGAGGGATGGTAACCATGGAGGGTAAGGGGGACGCGTCAGTGACGCCCGTGAGGACTAGTGACCGGCTGCGGCAGCGTCCGAAGTACTATGCTCGTGGCTATATGTACTACAAGCCAGCCATGAGGAAGAAGGTTAAGAAGCGAACTGCTGCATCACAGATTGCTAAGAAACTGCTTCGCAAGCCAGCTGCACGGCCACCACCTGCCGATGTAAGCTAATTTGTCTCCTATGCTTAATGAGCCTCTGTTCTCACTTGTTCTTTGTGGTGATCTGTTTGTATTGATAACTGCATGTGTGGGAGTGGCAATGTGTGCATGCATTTGGCAGAATGTTAATATTTGTGCATCATTTTGAACTTTTAAACCTGTGTGTGTAGCTGTAGATTAGCTAGGGGAACAGATCTATTGTGTGTAGGCCTAAATATCTAATAAGTCCACTGTTTTTATGCTGGACTGTTGGATAATTAGTAATTTGGAGGACCTGTATGCCTATGGCATTTTGGTTGAATGCCTGCCATCTCTGTTTCATTTCTGTGTAGTTTGTGCTGTGTCTGATACAATTATGCATCACAATAATTCATGTAACCTGTGTATATGCATTTCTTCTGTAGCGTGCTTTCAACCTTTGTAATGTCTCTGTTTCTCTATTTCAATAATATTCTAGAAACTAATCTTAAAGATCATTTTTTTGGGGTGGGTGTGTTTCTAGAAGAAAAATGGTTTGTGTGGATTTAAGGGTTGATGACATCACTATTTCTACAAGATCAAAACATATTTTTGTCTCTTTCTTGATTTGAAAATGCTATTTTTTGTTTTGTACTAAGTCAAACTTCTCTAGCTTTGACCAAATTTATAAAAAATAGTCGAATATTTATAACACCAAATTAATTTCATTAAATAATGAAATCCTCCATAAAATGTCTTGATAGTGTATTTATTTGTTATTGTAGATTTTACTATATTTTTCTGCAAACTTGATCAAAGCTAGAGAAGTTTGACTTAGGACAAAACTAAAACAACTTACATTTTGTAAAGAATGAATTAATATTTATCAAAATTCCTTGTTAATTAAATCTAACAGTGGCAGTTGCCACGATCATTATATTTTGATCTGTCTTATTTAACTGATTTTTCTGGTTGTTAGTTTATTTATAATTATGATGGAAGTTCCTGTTGCCTATGTAGCAGTTTTTGTTATGAGGTATATTATGCTTTTGTAAAGTCTGCACAGTTGCATATTTGCACTGGCTGTTGCCCGAAAAACATTCTCGATAGTCGGGTACAAGCTAACTTAACCAATTGTTTATCTGTCCTTTTTTAAAAGAGTAAAATTCACCAGTGGATCGCTCAGGGTCTAAACCTACCTAGTTAATGGTGATTACCTAATCGATGTTAAAATATCACTGTGGAGGCACATGTCATTTTGCGACATCATTTTCTTCCTCTCACACACAAGCAAGCATATGCTGATTAGTGATATTTTGACCTTGTGTAGCACAATTAACGAGTACAGGGACCCAGATTTGCAAATCAAAGGTTTTTAGGGATCTAGGTGACACCACCGAAAGTTTGAGGACCGTTGTTGCATATTAAGGACTGCTTTCTATTTGAAGGGCTCCATTTTTTGTGATCAGCTGGCTAGCTTATGTAATTTCCTTTTATAGTCTATTGCAGCAAATCTGCGCCGTTCAACGCGAAAGCGAAGGATTTCCGTAAATCTGGAGGGCTATGATACAGATAGTTCCAGTATGGAAGATGATGATCTTATGGTGAGTTTCTACAGTTCTTGAAAAGTTACTTATTCACATTATTACCCCCCTATTTGAACTGGCAACTAAATTTACTGCATATTATTTAATTATCTCACATTTTTCTTTACAGAGACCTAGATATCGATCTTCAAAGAGTAAGGGGGGAAACAATGCTGCACATGGTGAAGTGTCAGCTAGACCAAAGCGCCAGAAGTTGTCTAACTCCATACCTCGACGTGAAGGTTTACGGCCTAGAAGATCTTTGCGGGGACAAAGACTGCGTCCATACCATGAATCTGAGGATGAGCAGGAAAGCTCTGAAGAACAAGGTGCAGAAGATCAAAGAGAGAATGGCAATGAGATTGAAGAGGATGTTGGTGATGAGGAGGAGGTTGATGGAGGTGATGAAGCTGAAGGAGATGGAGATGATGAAGATGGCGAGGAAGAGCAAGAAGGAAGGAGGAGATATGATTTAAGGGAACGTTCAGAGGTTCGTAGACCATCCCCTCATAAGGAAGGAAAGCACAGACCGCAATCTCCTCGTAGAGTACTAGTTCACGGAATTGGTCCAAAGAACAGCAAGTATTTAAAAAAAGGAGGGTCGCGCATGCATAAGCGCCCTCGTTTCTCTTTGCCAGATGATTCAGATGATTCTCTTCTTGTGGATGAGCCGGACGAGGGTCCATCCATGCCATGGATGCGCAGTGGGAGGGGAGGTATGCCATGGCTGATGGGTGGGTTGGACATGCATAGTCCAGCAGCATGGGGCCTGAGTGTTGGAGCATCTGGTTGGGGTCACCAGGGTGACGCTTCTACTTCACTCATGCCTGGGGTGCAAACTGCTGGACCAAGTTCTAAGGGAGGAGCTGACATTCAGCCTCTTCAGGTTGATGAGAATGTGAGCTTTAAAGATATAGGTGGACTATCTGAGTACATTGATGCTCTAAAGGAAATGGTTTTCTTCCCATTGCTTTATCCAGATTTTTTTGCAAACTATCACATCACTCCTCCCAGAGGTGTTCTGCTTTGTGGCCCACCGGGCACAGGAAAAACATTGATTGCCCGTGCCTTAGCTTGTGCTGCCTCTAAAGCTGGCCAGAAGGTCAGTTTTTATATGCGCAAAGGAGCTGATGTTCTTAGTAAATGGGTGGGTGAGGCTGAAAGGCAGCTGAAGTTACTTTTTGAGGAAGCTCAAAAGAATCAGCCATCAATTATATTTTTTGATGAAATAGATGGTCTGGCACCTGTGAGGTCTAGCAAGCAAGAGCAAATTCACAATTCAATTGTTTCGACATTGCTTGCTTTGATGGATGGCCTTGATTCACGTGGGCAAGTTGTTTTGATTGGAGCAACTAACCGAATTGATGCCATTGATGGAGCATTGCGTAGACCTGGCCGATTTGATCGTGAGTTTTATTTTCCTTTACCTGGCTATGAGGCTCGAGCAGAAATACTGGATATTCATACAAGGAAATGGAAGGATCCTCCACCGAAGGAACTAAAGATGGAACTTGCTGCTAGCTGTGTGGGATATTGTGGAGCTGATTTGAAGGCATTATGTACAGAAGCAGCTATTAGAGCATTTAGAGAGAAGTATCCTCAGGTCTACACTAGTGACGACAAGTTTGTCATTGATGTTGATTCAGTCAGTATCGAGAAATACCACTTTTTGGAAGCTATGTCTACAATAACTCCTGCTGCGCACAGGGGATCTATTGTGCATTCAAGGCCACTTTCCATGGTTATCGCTCCATGTCTGAAGAGGCATCTTGAGAAAATAATGGAACGGATTTCTGATATTTTCCCTTTCCTTTCATCTATAGATTTTAGCAAGTTCTCCACCCTCTCCTATGGATCTTCCATCCCCCTTGTGTATAGACCTCGCCTTTTGATATGTGGTGGTGAAAGTGCTGGGCTGGTAGGGCTATTCCTCTCAATAAATAGATAGTATCATATTAAGTGCTTTTCCTTCACTTACTGATGTGTTTTTGGCTTATCAGGATCATGTGGGACCAGCTGTTTTACATGAGCTTGAGAAGTTCTCTGTTCACTCTTTGGGACTGCCGTCTCTTCTCTCTGATCCAAGTGCAAAGACACCTGAAGAAGCTCTTGTGCATATTTTTGGGGAAGCTAAGAGAACAACCCCATCTATTCTATACTTACCCCAGTTCCATCTTTGGTGGGATACGGTTAGTAGACTCTAGCCATGCTGTATTAGTTATTCAAAGTTTGTTGCTTTGACATGATTCTAACAATATTTAATAATGATCATTTATTCAACAGGCACACGAACAACTAAGGGCCGTGTTATTGACTCTGTTGAATGAGTTGCCCTCCAACCTTCCAGTTTTATTGCTTGGAACATCATCAGTGGCATTTACTGACCTTGAAGAAGAGTGTGCTTCCATATTCTCTTCTCGCAATGTGTAGGTTCCTTGCCAAATGCTGTTTTCTACTTCTATGTTGTGTTGCCTTGCCGTTGATGATGTAAGCTAGATATAAAGTGATCATTGCCTACCTATTACTTGATGGATTAATTCTCCATTATTTACTTTTTCTTTGTTACAGATCTTTTATTTTCTTGTACTCTTGACTCTTGATCTCTGTAAATGGTATTGCTCATTAATTTTTTAAAGCAATCTGCTTTGGCCTAGGCACTAAATATGCTGTAATTGTAGGTACATAATTGAGGAAACAGTTTGTTTCCTTTTCATTGACTTGTGAACTTTAGTTCTTTGTATAACATTTTATTGTGAATCTGTCACCTGCTTCATCATGTTCACCGAATTTCCTCCTATTCTATCTTTCACCAAGAAAATAAAACTCTTTGTTTGATATAGGTATCAAGTGGATGAACCAAGTTATGACGATAGATTGAGATACTTCAATATATTATTTGAGTCGTTGCTCTCTTTCCAAAAGGAAGAATCAAGAAACAAGTCAAAGAAACAGAAGTCTGCTATTGATCTTCCCAAAGCCCCGAAAGAAGTGGAGGGCCCTAAGGTTTCTGAGCTAAAGGCTAAGGCAGAAGCTGAGCAGCATGCTATTCGTCGAATGAGGATGTGTCTCCGAGATATCTGTAACCGGTCTGCAGTTTACTCTAATTGTAGAAGCAGTTAGTTATGATATTTCAAAATCATAAAATCTACCTTCTTAACTTTGGTTTGAAATACAAGTGCTTGTGTTGGTAGTTTTTTTTTTTCTCCTTTCTCTCTTGCAATCTTGTTGCAGTATTGTTCAATTGGCTTTTGAAACCTGTTAGAGCTAACAGTGTGACTGCTTATCTTTTCAGCATTTTGTACAACAAAAGGTTCAATGTATTTCACTTCCCAGTATCAGAAGAGGAGGTGCCTGACTATCGATCCATAATCCACAAGCCCATGGATATGGCTACTGTCTTGCAGCGGGTGGACTCTGGGCAGTACCTTACCAGGGCAGCATTTATGAAGGATATTGATCTTATTGTCTCAAATGCAAAGGTACATCTTTTGTGAACTTAGTTTCTTGATTCATGTTTGCATATGTTCTGGCCCTACATTGCATAAACACATTACAATTCAGTGATGGGAGTTGTGAGGATGCCAGCTTAAATAATTCCAAACTTCCACTTCTGTGACCTATACAGACTTACAATGGGGATGACTACAATGGATCTAGGATCGTCAGTAGAGCATGTGAACTCAGAGATGTGGTATATTGTTTGTTCTCACTTTCTCCTACATTGGGATGTCGACAATGCCTCGACATATCATCATTTTTATGTCTAATGAACCTCTTTTTGGCCAGGTCCAAGGTATGTTGTCACAGATGGACCCATCTTTGGTGTCCTTTTGTGATAAAATTGCTTCACAGGGGGGACCTCTGCAGGTTGTGGATGATGAAGATAGCTCTATTCTTCAAGCAGCACCTGTTGCTCAGCTGGTATCTGGTACTAGAATAAGTGCAAGGCTTCGCAATGTACAGCCGGAAGTAAACATGTCACAAAGTTATGAAGTGCTAAAGCGGCAAAAGAAAAGCGCCGAAAATGAACAGAGTCGGTTTTCACGATCTTAACTATAACCATTGCATTTGCTTGTTAACTGTGATCACAATAATTATGGAAAATATTGAACTGTTGTTTCAGGCATGACTAAAGATCTGTCAGCTAGAGATGAAAAGTCTCCGGAAGATGTAGATTTGTCAAAACCAACTGACCCAGAAGAAGCTGCAAAAGAACCAGAGTCAAATGGCACAGCGAAAGAAGCCAACAATTCACCAGCCGAAGAACCAGAAGTACCTACTTCTCCTGAACCCATGGAGTCTGACAATGGTCAAGTTTCCACTACCATGGCGGCTACTGGTGACGACTTGCCACAACAGCTAGAAGCCCTAAAGCAACGTTTCATGGAACTCACTGCAATGTACGGCGTGCCGCAGCTCGAGAGGCTGTATTCCCGGATAATGAAAGGAGCAATAGAGTTGACAAGTAAAGAAAGCAAAGAGGATCATAGGAGGTTAGTAGTTAGGTATTTGTTGACATTCGTTGAGAACAGCGACAATTTTTAACTCCGGCAAGCAATAATATTCTTGTTTTTCCTTGTACATCCTCTTTGGAACGAAAGAATAGTAGTGGTTTATCTTGGGAGCTATCCCCGTTCCATGCCTTGTAACAGATCTGCCAAATGCTCTAGTGTCAGTGACACAGTTTTGCCATGAATGATGTAGCAAGTGCACCCTTTGTAGATTTACCATGTACATTCCTCAGCGTTTGTTGTACCTCAGCTTGATGAAATTGAGGTGAAATTCTCTCCATGTATAACATGTGGTTACTATTATGCTTGTTATTTTAGTTCTCATTGTGCTTTCTCATCGTAGTGGTTTTGGTACTGCTTTCTGTCAGAAATTGGAAACTGACGGATAAACTCAATCCTTGTTTTGGTATTGCTTTCTGTCAGAAATTTTAAACTCTGACGGATAAACTCAATCCTAGATCGGTACATGGAAAGTTTGCGCCTCTACTACCGTCTACCAAGTCATGCTCATCACTCACTCGCAGAGAGCATTAACACTAGTATGAATCAATCATAAAACAAACGCAAGACACCAAGACAGACAGAGTGCACCCTACCTATACGAATTTAGCATTTTCAACACAGCACAACAACAGCATCTGAGAAGGCAACAGCCCAATCCATTTTTCATTCACAACAAGTGACCAAACGTTGGAATTAAACTCGCTGACCATAAGCATGTCATACAAGCAAATGCAGAGTTCCAGTGATGTTCAGAACAAACGTTCACAAGGGCTTTGATTTCAGCAGCGCAGATTGCTTTCCCCTAAGTTCACAGCATGATACGCGGTGTGCGCGGAGCATAAATCTACCATGATCCCACGGCACCCTGGGCTGGGTTTTCAAAGTGAGTGAAGCCCCAGTAGGTCTTCAAGGAATAAGGTGGGTAGATGGTTGATCCTTCAGTTGTGATCTTGGCAATCTGTAATTCAACTACAGGTTAGAGCAATCTGTAATCATAAAACGAACTTTCGTTGAATGTTTACAGGTTAGAGCAATCTGTAGCCAAGATCAATAGGTTCATACCTGGAATTTGTTGATAGATGACCTGTCACGGTACAGCAAGACCAGCAAGCACTTCTCAACCAGCTTAACAGCTTCTTCAAAAGTCATATCCTCGTGCCATTCAGCACGAAGTATCGGAATCGCCAGATGATTTCCGAATCCAGTAGCGACATGGTTTTCCTCGAAGTGGGTACCAATCATGTTAACCTGCACAGGCCAAGAATGAGGCATAGGATGTTGCCAAACCAGCACCAACAAATAAGTGGTAATATCATTTGAAAGATGACCCTACCATGCCAAGATACTTCTCATCACCCTTTGGACCCTTTTTCACTCCACCAAGTACAAGTGAGTTCCAGAGAGGATCAAACTTGTTGCGTCGGTTGTACATCACTCTTGTCAAGTAACTGTGGATCTCTTTGGGGCCCAGAGAGTTTCCATCATCCCACATATGATCAGACAGACTGAAAATAAAGGGAAAATGAAGAATTTAAAACTTCCATGGCATTATTAGAAAGAGAAACATGAGTTCATACCATATTCACTCGTTACTGATGGAACTTACGTTAGTTCATCCAGATAGCGCATGATCTCCTGGAAATCGCTATACTCTCCGCTTGCTCCAATGATGCTGTGTTTGCCAACTGTCTTGATGCGTTCCACACTCTTGTATCTCAGCGTTGATCCATAGGAGGCTGCAAAAAGAAGTAAGACTAAGTTTCTCATCGAGATAACAGTATTTGTCTGTAAAAGAGGGACTGGGACTAACCTCCAGTGTCGCATGCCATGATCACACCATCCTTGTATTTCAAGGCAATGACTGAAGTGCCAGTCACATAAGGATACCTGTTGATGTGAGACAAATTGCAGGAGTAAATCATATGATATAGGCCTATCAAAAGTGAAAGCTGTCATAATAATATAACTATAGATGAGTTGAATAGAAGTGCCACACTACAAGAAGCCTGAAAACTGCAACCATTCTAAAAAAAAAAAAAAATAAGCAAATACTAATGGTAGTAGACCCATATATTGCCGTAACAGAGAGGCCCACTATAAACATAGACAAACACCACAACGAATTTGAACAATAGCATATTATAAGAATCTGGTGGTTGTAAATTTTCCACAAAAACAAAGATTGGATGCTGTTGTTTTATAACAAGAACTCATTTGCCAATTGATATGTTGGATCAACAACTGGAGACAGAAAAATGGGAACTAATGCTTACACACTATGATCCCACCTATCTCATAATTTAAGTGTGCTCACTAGTTAATTTAAGTGTATGAGCACTAGTTTTTCCCCCTCGGGGTCTTCCACAATCCTATACCCACCTATCTCGTAACTCGTAAGTAGTGTTAAATGATCCAAGTATCCCCCGCTGGCAACTATGAAAGTCTCAATGCCGGGTTACGATCAGCACAATGAATTACTAACCCTAATCCGTAACAGCCCAAGCGGTCCCAATGAACAAAACCCAATTTTTTCCAACAAGATTTCATCTGGGGGAAAAAAAAACCGATGGAAGATGGAAATTTCACCTTCCGTGTTAAATCACCCTAATCGACTAATAGTCCACTGCAAAATTTTCTCAAATCTTTCGCCCAAGGAACTGGGGCAAAGTAACGGCAAATCGCGATCTGAACCGCGACCAGAAGCACCGAAATCTTCACCCAAGGGAGGGGGCAAAGTAACGCGAAGCAGCGATCTGAACTACGAAACATAGGCCGACAGACTTACTGCGTCCGCTGCGTCGCGCCTCCTCCTGGCGCCGCCTGGCTCCCGCCCGCAGGGTGGGATCCCGCCGGAACGTTAGGGCCACCACCGCTGATGTTCTTGGCGAAGCCGTCCATGGCGCTGAGCACGGAGGTGTTCGAGATGGGAGACGGTGGCGCGCGTCGGTCGATGCGTGGGCTAACCGCGCTCGGGTTGAGAGGCGCCGAGCTGCGAACAATGGGAGCAGCGGCGGCGGCGGCGTGGTGTTAAGAGAGGTGACCTTTTTTCTTTCTTGCAACCGAAGCCGAAGAGGAGAGCGCCCCGAGACGAGTCGGAGCTCTTGGGTTCAGAGATGGACTGGGCTGGGTCTCGTGGGCTACTCCGCCCTACAAACAATGTCCCAGATCGGCCTGATCCGCTTGGGCTGAACCAGACTGAGCTGTTTTTACTTCATAGAAACTCTTTAAACAGTATTTTCTTGACAAATCAAACCAATCAGCTTGTCTTATTAATTGGTTTATATGTGTCCAGCCAAGTACGTTTGAGAGGGCTCAAAGAAACTAGAGCCATTTTCGATGAGCTATAATTCGTGGCCCCTCCAAAACAGCTCTAGCTCGACTATTTTCTACTAAAATGGACTCTTACTACTAAATCGTTTGGTAAGAGTTAGAGTCGAAGCTAGTGAGGAGCCCTACTTAAGGGGGAATGTAAATATTTTTAGTCTCTACAAATGAAGCTGGTGAGAAGTCGAAGTTGGATGTATTAGTTCGTACTTATATATAAGTAGCTACCATGATAATAATTAATATGTAAAAATTTATACTCATACACTTATCTATGTACTCCCTCCATTCTAAAAAAGATATGATTTTTTTTAATTTGTATAGACATTTTGTTTGACTATTTATCTTCTTCAAAATGTTTATATAAATATTATTTATTTTGTTATGATTTATTTTATCATTAGAGATACTTTAATATTTTATGTTTATTTTGATATTTATAAAAAAAGAACTAAATATGAGAAATAGTTAAATCTATAACTACTATAAGCCTAAACCCCACTAAGCTAATTCTCTTGATTGTGATTGGCTGAGCCTTCAAAAGTGATGTCATCTTACATCATCAAGGGAGTTACCCCCATTAAAGCTAATTTATCTCCCACTAGCTATTTCTTTTGAAATAGAAAAAAAGTCTTAGCACCTAAACCAAGTATCGTAATTAAAATCTAATTGCATTATGGTGTTCCGCGTAATAAACTCTTCAAAACAAGACCCCACATGGATATATTTTGATAACTTTTTTACAAAAAATTAAACTGTTTCTAAGCAAACCCGTTTGTAAGAAAAACCTAGCAAAACTGCATATCACATGGATTACATGTGGTCCTCCGAAACATATATAATTTTATGAAGAAAAACTCCTAGAATTTTGAAAGGGGGATGATCCTCAAATATAGTAGGGGTGGGGGTTCGGGTAGATAAGATTTATGTGATGTCCAGTTCAAATAATCTATACCATATATGTCAATAGATACAACCTCCACAATTAACCTACTACATCCATATATATGAATCTATTAATTCATAGTTTCGATCATTATAAACTTCTTATATTTCTACTTCGTACCCGCAGCAACGCGCGGGGCATCTTACTAGTATAATATAAGTTATAAAACATAATCTATTTTGGAACGAAGAGAGTGTAACATTTTGCATTTATAAACCCATCGGGTAACGATGCTCACGCCTGTCCGTACCTGCGAGTTGGATTGTTATTCGAGTAGATGGAATCCCTTTGAAGCACTAGTGGGCAAGGATGAATGTAACTATTCGAAACTAAGGACTAGTTTGGATGGAGACATGGGAAACACGCCTTAGCCAGGCAGCACCTCTAGGCCGTGAATTTCCCACGCCTAGAGTTGGATCGTCATTCTTGAGCGGTAGCCCCCTGGAGAGGCTCCAATCAAAACAACTCCTAAAAAACACAACTGAGATGGAAATTGAATACCTCGGTCATCCTTTCTAACTAACCAAATTATTCCGGATCTTCAATATTCTGTAATGAATTCCACTCTACATTTTAGATAACTGAAATCTTGAAAAGGTCGACCCGAATTCTTCAGTCAGACCAAACACCCAGCCCCTACCAATGCGTGAAGTAATGCACTTCACCCCACTGGCACCTGGAGATGGAATTTCGCTGCGGTAGGATTGTCATCTCTAACTGCAGCCAGCTTTAGTAAATAGAAAGACATGTGGGCGTCAAGGATTGGGTTTGGAGATTCAAACACTAATCTTCAAAGTCAACAAACAACAATGATTAAACAAATTTATAGTTACATAAACTGTTGTAACTCAAGCATAATATAGCTCCATCACATGGATATATTTTTGACCTCCGGCCTATGCATCCATTACTTGCATGTATCCTACTCGTTTGTTTCTGTACCCGATAGCTGCAGCAATTTGTTGTCATGGTCATGGCCCAGGGCAGCGATACTTCTGAGATACGTCGCTGGACCTGGTCTGTTGTATATAAGGAGTTCATGCCGCCTGCCCACAACTACAACACAATGGCCTGCGATTGGCTCTCGAAAACCTCGACTTCTAGCCTTATGGATGCCCAGACTTGGTTGCATCGCCTGAGCCTCTCATTCATGCGAGCTATAAACGATTTGGCCCATACTTCTTCCTCACGCTTCGTGCTCACGCCACAAGGAACTGAAAAACTGGCAACCATACCACAGCTAGTTTATAAGATCCCAAGTAAAATTCCATCCCCCCCAAAAAAGGAAAAGAGAGGATCTGCCGAGTGGGGCTGCTTATGATGCATTTTACCTCATCAGTTCCTCTTCTGATCGTTTGCCAACTGACCGATGACTTCGGCGCACATATACTTGGTAGATATGCAAAGACTGACTTGTGACATTCTGTAGGGCCACCTCGGAACTTACATCGCGGAACAAATATGTTACTGGATAACCTAAAAGCCACCTGCAGATATTGAAACATAAACATGTCATTCAGAGAGCAAATCAAATGTCAAAACTTAATGAAGATAATATCCACAAAAATGGCAATATGCACCAGACTTCTGTCACATGTTACTAGGACTATCATAACGCATAAATTTGCCATTTCTATACAGATGCTGCGCAAATGTTTTTTCTTCTAAGTGTTCAAACAATGGTTTCCTTGGACCAAGAATCCCATGGTTACAGTTTTGACGACACACAGAACTAGAAATTACCCATTCAGAGAAGGCAAGGAAATTTGCGTGCCCTCAAGGAAGGTACTCAGATCAACAACCAATAAGGCCCCGTCCTCAACATGACTGTCAGTGCACTCTGCATCAATACTACTCTGTGGAATTCCTGACATTTGCTTTGTTATTCCAGGTCGATCAACAGACTGATCTATAGGAAATTTGGCTGCGAATTTATCTTGTATAGATACAAGATCCAGCACAGTGTCATTGCCTTCTATGGTTGTAAGTAGCTGCATACAAACAACTTTTCAGTAATAACAAACATGACATATTCACTTTACTGTAGACAAAAATACAAAAGTACAATCTAGGAAGGTAATTACACTGCAACATCTTTTTTCTGTGTCCAAGAAAGTTAGCTGTTGCTGAGACCTTGCGTTTGGTGATGCATGTTCAGCAAGTCCTTTGACATGGATCAAGTAAAGCATTTCTCCAATAATCATCACCCGGAGTGGATTTAATATGCTTGTTTCCTGCAAGTCAAGCAGATGGATACATAGATGACATCCAAATAATCTCTAGTAATGGTAAAGATAGTATATTGGTCATGAAAACAGTGATGAATGGGTCACAGGTCTGTTTAAGCACAACTAACAAAAACGAAGTTAAATATAAGGACTGTTTAGGAAAAAGAAATAAAAATGGCATTATTACTCAAGACATCTGTTATAAATGTAACTGTTGGATGGCAGAGCAATATACAAATTACAAACTTCTAGTCACTATCAAGATCCAAAAAACTTATGTCTTTTGGCACAAGGATCCTTCCATAGAACAGGGGTTTGCCAGGTGAGTCAAGGGGAAAGGCGCATACAATGCTCATGTGTGTGTGTGTGTGTGTGTGTGTGTGTGTGTGTGTGTGTGTGTGTGTGTGTGTGAAATTTCAACAGTGACCAGAACCACAACATTCCAATGCGCTTGCAAGGGAGTAACACTACAGATGCCAGTATTATTTCCAGCGATTGTTTATCGTCAGTCAGATGAAAATCAGCAGTGGAGAAAAATGATTCATATGTATTCTGTGCTGAACTAGTACAGAGAATTCAAATAATTTATACATCGAAGTCGTGAAATTACCTGCCGGGCATGATGCAGCAGGCTACAGAGTCTTTCTTGTAGCCGAGGCATTGTGCCACCATAGTCAACCAGTACCACAGGCCGCAACCCGGTGCAGAGAAACAGAATATCTGGCAACAACTGGGTTTCATCAATTTACTTGTAATGTAATTCGACATGACACCATTCACTCTCCTCAAATCATAACCTTTAGCTTACAGCCGGCATATTTCACTAAACCCTAAATCACTTCCAAGTTGCAACTACTGACCAAGTGATTTATAACTACGATGGTACAAACTTATGAATTTAGTGGATAACTTGCCTTCTGCAATTGGGTTTGGCTAATAATTCATTCAACAACCACCAAAAGTAAGTGTTTTAGCAGCAGACCAGAAAGATAGAATAGCAGTAGGCCGGTTGCGAATTTTAAGCAAGAAATAGGACTACTGTCAACAGCAAATCCTCATACAACTACAACTACTAAGAGCAAGCGAGTGGGCACTGACCGTTGAGGAGGCGGCGCTTGGAAACTGGGCGGAGGTGCCACCGGATCCGGGACGCACACGCCACCACCACTCGCAGCATCTCCTCGTACGGCTCCGCCGCCGCCGCCGCCGCCATCTCCGCAGCGAAAGAACTGAAGCCGCTCACGGAGCCATTTCCTCCGTCTTATATGGAAACCAACGGCTGGGATGGATTAAGGAACGAGACAGCCCTCCTCAACCGTCCGATCCCCTCATAGCTAGGAGCTGGGAGCTGGGAACTGGGAGTTGCGGCTTCAGCTGCTGCTGCGAGCCGGCGACCTCCGAGAAGGCGGAGCAATGGAGTTATCCACTCCCATCGGGAGAACTGCGTCCATGGTCCTCGTCAGCCCCAACCTCAAGGTGAGCGATTCCCTAAGTCGGATGCTTCTCTGCGTGGTTGCAAGGATTTCGATTGCAGTATCGCTTTTTGGGCAATTATGCTAGAAGCCTAGAATGGTTCAGATTAGGCTAAGATTTTTTTTTTTTTGGGCATACCTTGGTCTGCATCGCAGCCAAGCTTAGTGTTGGGTTAAGCGCTTTGTTGCCTGTTTCTTCTCCGATTTGGGAAGAAAATTAGGGTTCAGTCTTTGCTCTTCAGCGATTATCTTGCTTTTTAGATCGTGTGTACAAATAACTCAAGGAGGACTTTAACTGAGTTCTCACTTTCAGAAAATTTGGCATGTAGAATCAAACTCGTACTGATATCATTTTATCCAGCTCTAGTGAAAGGCTTATACAAGTCTAAAACATGTTCCGACTTCAGAGAGGCAAATGTTGTTGCAAATTAATTATGTATGGCAATTTGTTTGAGAAGATCACTGAATGAAGGGATAATTTGGCTATACCTTTTCATCTCTTAGTATTAATTTTCTTTATTTAGCTCTTCTCTTGAGAATTACGGCCTGAATATGCAGCTTGTCCTGCAGATAACCAATCAATTGTGTGCCAGGGGTATGCCACTTCAGTGCCAACTTTCTCATAGACTACCTTCTGTAGCTTGTTCAATGGTGCTAAACACACAACCTTCACAGCGGTAGGTTGCTTTTAGTGCCTTCTACTTTTCCTATTGGCATATAAAGTTCTTTTTACCTTAAAACTGTTAGGGATGATTTGCAATGACCAAATCAGTGATTTGGCCAATCTGTTTCTCTTATGCTACAATGTATCATGGTGATATCCAGTGCATATAATGCTAATGAGTTACTCCTTTGGAATTGCTTATATAATTTCTCTTGCAGAATCAACCATAAATATTGTGGTTCGCTTCAGGCGCAATGTAAGGCTATTCCTCTTATCAATTCCTTGGAACTGTGTATGTTCTGAAAATCCTTGGGTATTGACTTCAATCAATAATTTGAACTATCAGGTACAAAAAACCTGATGCAGTCATCAGTATCTTTCAGTGACTTCTCTGTTTTAGTGTGTACTGAAGAGGATGGTATGATAAAGGTTAGCTAGAATTTTACTGTCATTTATGTGTGGAAGGTGTCAACATATCCTTAAAAGTTTTGATCAATGTCTTCTTGATTTTATCTTTTCATTACCTTTCTTACAAAATGCAGCTACAGGTAAATGTAT
This sequence comes from Chrysopogon serrulatus, assembly GCA_015844335.1. NCBI lineage: Eukaryota > Viridiplantae > Streptophyta > Magnoliopsida > Poales > Poaceae > Chrysopogon > Chrysopogon serrulatus. The sequence goes on from JADLZL010003859.1 coordinate 158,934, forward strand.
CCGGCACATTGACAGACTCTATCTTCGAGAAAGTTTTCACAAAGAACGTTGCTGCCGCACAACCCCTTCCTGGCTTTCGACGAATGAAAGGAGGTATACTTCTAAGACTTTTACAACCCCAGATTTCTGTCCATCATTTGGCAATTTCAAATTGCCTAAAACTGTGCACATGTGATTCGTACTCTCATCCTGCAAATTCTGAATTCACTTCAGATGTACTTAAAGGATACAAGTTCAATATGCCATACCAGTTAAGCTGTAAAGGAGATGTTAAGTTTGGTTTCTTGTATTTACTATACGTTGTTTAAATTTGCCATACGAAAACTAACACGGCTTACGTTTGTTGATATTGTCTTCCACATGGTGCTATCTTAATCATCCAGGGAAAACTCCAGATGTAAGTTCCCATTCAAAAGTAACGATTTCAGTTTATATCAGTTTGAATCCATTTGCTTATAGGCAGAAGTTGTTCTAACTTACTAATTAGTAATTACTCTTTTGTGGTGCTGAAGATACCGAAAGAAGTCGCTCTGCACTTAATTGGGCCATCAAAAGTGAAGAAAGAAACCATCAAGAGAATTATAAATAGCACAGTTGCTGAGTATGTTCAGAAGGTATATGTTATTCCGTAACTCTCTGAAGCTAAATATAAAATTGTTGGTTATGCTTTCTTGAGGATATTTTATTTGGGGTTCAGTATTATGTGGTGTTATGGAAGTTTAGTTTCTGTTGCCAACTTTTTGGGGGATAAAAAGCAACTCAGCTAGAATCTTATTATTGTTGTGGTCATTTCTGTTAGATTAATCCTTGTCTTGTCTAGATAATTCTACTTGTAGTAGGAGTATAAGTTTGTTTTGGCTTGCAAGTAGTGGTAGTCAAGTTAGTGTTTGCTAGCAGCTGTTGGACAGCAGAAAGTAGTATCCAAATTTAGTTTTGCTAGGGTACAGCTGTGTAACAGCTAGTTTAGGTTAGTTTACAGCTGTATAACAGCTGCTAGGTAGCTGGTTTGGGTTACAACCATGCCATGCTATATATATGTATCCATATGCCTTCAATGGAATTAGTTCTTTGCCTCATTTACTTAGGGTTGCAAGCTCTAGCCACTGCTGGAGCTGGTGTGCAGCAAGTGTGTGTGTGTAAAGAGCTCAAAGCTCTTCTTCCACCTTGGTTCAGGGAGGGAGAGGAGGAAGGTGAGCAGGTGCTGCTCACCTGGCTGCTGGTTCAGCAGCTAAAGAGCTCCTTCTTCCACCTTGGTTCAGGGAGGGAGAGGAGGAAGGTGAGCAGGTGCTGCACACCTGGCTGCTGGTTCAGCAGCTAAAGAGCTCAACGCTCTTCTTCCACCTTGGGTCAGGGAGGGAGAAGAGGGAAGGTGAGCAGGTCCTGCTCACCTAGCTGCTGGTCCAGCGGCTAACAAGAGCTCAAGCTCATCTTCTTCCTTGGGTCAGGGAAGAAGAAGAGGGAAGGTGAGCAGGTCCTGCTCACCTGGCTGCGGGTTCAGCGGCCAACAAGTGGTGGCCAACAAGGAGCTGTCGGAGTCAATGTTAAGATTAATCCTTGTGGTTAACCTTTTGTTTAGATGGTTCTACTAGGAGTAGTAAAAGCTTGTTTTGCAACTAGTAATGGTAGTCAATTTAGACTTCTCTTACGGTGATGGCGGTTTGTCTAGTAGTGTTCAAATCAGATTTGAATAGTATTTGGGACAGCAGTAGTCCAAGAGGGTAAACCCCTCACATGTCTATAAATATGTATGTCTATATGCAATGAAATCAGTTCATTTGCTCCAAACATTCAAGGGTTCGGGTTTCAGCCCTTCTTTGAAAACCGTGCGGCAGAGAAGTGTGTTGTGTGCGAGAGCTCAAGGCTCTCCTTCTACCTTGGTGCGGGGAAGAGGGGAGAGGGAAGGTGAGCAGGTCCTGCTCACTGGCCGCTGGATTAGCGGCCAACAAGTGGTATCGGAGCCGTAATCGTCGCTGCGCTTAACCGCCGGCGATGGATACGAGCGCTGGGAGTAAGCCGGGCGCCGGTGATGGCAAGAAGGAGCTGTCGGAGTCCCCGGTCGTCCAGCCGCAGGTGGAAATACGCACGGTGCGGGAGTTTGGTGGAGCCAGCTCTCCGGCCGACGCCACCCGCACTAACTACGGCGAGTGGGCTGTCCACATGAAGTGGAAAGCCGCGCTGAGATGGTGGGCGGCCGTGGAGACTGGGGATGCCGGTGAGGAGGCGGAGGTGGGCGTCATGGAGGCGCTCATGGCATCCACCCCGGCCGAGTACCATGAAGCAATTGGCCGGAAGAACACGGCCAAGGAGGCGTGAGAGATGCTTGCATCGTTCCGCGTTGGCTCGGATCGAGCCAAGAAGGCGCAGGCGCAGCAGCTGCGGAGGGAGTTCGACGATCTCCGGTTCAAGTCCGGGGAGACGGTGGAGGACTTCGCAAGGCCGCGCCTCCGGGGCCGTTGGATGGGGTCGCTTTTTGCCACCTATGGCAAGCCGATCGACGACGAGGATGTCGTGGCTTGCTGCTGCGCGTCGTGCCACCTGGGCACGCTCAGCTTTCGCTCATCCATCGAGACCATGCTGGACTTGTCCACGCTGTCTCTGGAGGATGTGACGGGGCGGCTACGCGTGCAGTGGAGGACCGAGCGCCGGCTGAGAAAGTGAAACCCCAGCTGCTGTTGACGGAGGAGGAATGGACGGCGCGGATGAAGGAGAAGCGCAGGTCCGGGGAAGGTCCCTCCAGCCGGGGCAGCCGTGACCGCAGCGGCGAAGGCGGCAAACAGTGCGGCAAGGCGCTGGCGGACAAGAAGAAGAAGAAGCGCTACACCGACCCGAACGCTTGTCGACGTTGCGGGAAGGTGGGGCACTGGGCGCGGGAGTGTCCGGAGAAGAAGCCGGAGAAAAAGGAGGAGGCGCACCTAGCTCGGGACGATAGCGACGACGAGCACGCGCTCTTGATGGGGGAGTGCCGCGCATGGATGGACGGCCAAGCAGAGGAGGTGATGGTGGAGCGGCGGACTGCACCGCCGGCTGTTCACCTCGATGAGCCGTGCGTGCAAGTCCATCTGGGCACCGTCGGGGATGAGCTAGAGCAGAGGTGGTACCTCGACTCAGGGGCTAGCAACCACATGACGGGTTGCAGGGCCGTCTTCTCTGACCTCGACGAGAGCAAGACCGGGACGGTCAAGTTCGGGGATGGCTCGCGGGTCCACATCCGTGGCCAAGGCATCGTCGTCTTCCGGTGCCGGAACGGGGAGCACCGCGCGCTGACGGATGTCTACTTCATCCCTCAGCTGCGCTCGAGCATCGCTAGCCTGGGGAAGCTGGACGAGCGTGGTGCGGAGGTATTGATCCGCGACGGCGTGTTGCGGATCAAGGACAAGGAGCGGGCGTCTTCTCGCCAAGGTAACGCGCCCCGTGAACCGGCTCTACCTGGCCGGATTTGAAGGTGGAGCAACCCGCAGCTCGGGCGGCGGCGTGCACGGAGGAGCCATGGGCGTGGCATGGACGGTTCGCCACTGAGCTTCGACGCCCGCCCGTCTCGGGAAGATGGTGACCGGGCTGCCGGAGATCAAGCACGCCCGGCGAAGTTGTGTGACACCGCCGGGCGGGAAGCACAGTGAGACCGCTGCCTCGAAGGTGGCGGCACGGGCAACGGATCCGCTGAAGCTGGTCCACGGGGACCTTTGCGGGCCAATCACGCCGGCAACGCACGGTGGCGGAGGTACTTCCTCCCGCCGTGGACGATCAGAAGCCGCTTACATGTGGTCGCAACTCCCGACGAGCAAGAGCGATGCAAGCCGGACGCAATCAAGGCGTTCAAAGGCGCAGCGGAGGCGGAATCGGGAAGCGGCCGCGGGTGCTACGGACCGATCGTGGGCGGCGAGTTCACGGCGGTGGAGTTCGCCGAATCTGCGCCCGAGGAAGGCGTGGGCCGCCACCTCACGGCGCCCTACCGCCGCAGCCAGAGTAAGCGGCGTGGTGGAGCACCGGAATCGACCATCGTGGGCATGGCGAGGTCCATGATGAAGGCGAAGAAGATGCCGGCGGCGTTCTGGGGAGAGGCGGTCACCACCGCCGTGTACATCCTCAACCGTTCGCCGACCAAGGCTCTGAAGGGGATGACGCCATACGAGGCATGGCACGGGCGCAAGCCTAATGTTTCGTACCTGCGCACCTTCGGCTGCATCGGCCATGTGAAGGCCACCAAGCCGGGCCTCGGCAAGCTGGAGGACAGGAGCACCCGCATGGTGTTCTTGGGCTATGAGGACGGATCAAAGGCATATCGCCTCTACGATCCAACCGGCGGCAAGGTGGTGGTGTCCCGGGACGTCATCTTCGACGAGGCGGCGTCATGGAAGTGGGACAGCCGTGGGTGGGAAGAACAGGGCGGCGGTGGGTTCTCGCGACTCGCTCGTGGTGGGAGCGCTTGGTGATCCATGGCCACGGCAAGGTCTGTGGAAGCGCCGGTGGCGGGGAAGCTCAGTGGGAGGAGCTCATGGGCGGCAGAGGTGGTGGAACCACCTAGTCCAAATGGGCGGGGTTTCTGGCTCGGCCGGGGCCAATGGCGGAGCAGTCCCATGTTTCGCCACAACAGGGGACACCGGCAACGACGATCGAGTACGCCACCCCACCTTCCAACATCTCGGAGTTCGTGGACGCCTTCCACGAAGGGGAGGAGGTGCGCTTCCGCCGCATGGACAACGCCGTGGGTGATGCGGCCGTGTGCCGGACCGGGCGGTGCGGGTACTGACGACGACCCTACTCGCTTCGATGAGTGCAGAGGAACCGCCACATTTGCCCGCGGAGCGACGCGGGCGTGGGCGGAAGGCGATGCTTTGGAGGAGATGAAGGCGATCGAGGACAACGGGACCTGGGACTTTGTCGATCCGCCGGCAGGTTGCCGGCCGATCGGACTCAAGTGGGTCTTCAAGGTGAAGCGGGACGAGCGGGGCGCCGTGGTGAAGCACAAAGCGCGGCTCGTCGCCCGCGGGTTCGTGCAGCGTGAAGGGATTGACTTCGAGGAGGTCTTCGCGCCGGTAGCGCGCATGGAGTCGGTGAGGCTCCTCCTCGCGCTTGCAGCAGCGAAGGACTGGCAGGTTCATCACCTCGACGTCAAGTCTACTTTCCTCAATGGCGATTTGGCGGAGACAGTCTTCGTCAAGCAGGCGCCGGGTTTCGTCATCAAGGGAGCGGAGCACAAGGTGCTGCGCCTAAGAAAGGCGCTTTACGGGCTACGCCAAGCTCGCGGGCGTGGAACGCCAAGCTTGATGCCACCATGGCGGAGCTTGGGTTCACGCGGTGTGCCCGCGGGCATGCCCCCGTACACCCGCCGACGGGGAAGGAGCATCTCATCGTCGGGGTGTGCGTGGACGACCTCATCGCCACCGGGGCGCGCGGCGCAGACATCGCCGCCTTCAAGGAGGAGATGGCCGCCGTGTTCGAGGATGAGCGACTGGCGGCGCTATCCTACTACCTCGGCATCGAGGTGAAGCGGGGCGGACGCCATCAAGTTTCGGACAAGCGCCTATGCGCAAAAGCCGTTGGAGCGGTCGCATGGCGGGCTGCAAGGCGGTGGCGACGCCGATGGAGGAGCGCATCAAGCTCTCGAAGGAGAGCACGGCGGCGAAGGTGGACGCGACACTCTACGGAGTATCGTCGGTGGGCTGCGCTGGCTCACGCACACGCCGACCGACATCGCGTTCATGGGTCGGCTATGTGAGCCGGTTCATGCAGGACCCAAGGGAGGACCACCGGACAGCGGTCAAGAGGTCGCTACGCTATGTCCGGTATGATGGACATGGGGATTATCTTCCCCAAGCGCGGTGTCTTTGCAGGTGATGATGGTGTTCAACAGGAGGCGCCACCCAAAGCCAAGGATGGCGAGCCGGGGCTCACAAAGATTCGATGATGCGGACATGGGCGGTGACGTTGATGGGCGGCGGAGCACCTCGTGCATGCTTGTTTTCCTCGGATCAGCACCCATCGCGTGGCGCCACCGGCGAGTAAGATGGTGGCGCCGTCGACTTGCGAAGCCGAGTATGTCGCGCCGCCACCGCGGCTTGCCAGTGGTGTGGCTGCGCCGGCTGTTGGGTGAGCTCACCGGCGTTGAGGTTCACCCACCGGGCTCAAGGTGGACAACCAGCCGGCCATTGCGCGGGCAAAGAATCCAGTCCTCCACGACAGGGAGCAAGCACATCGACGTGAAGTTCCATTTCCTTCGGGATTGTGTCGATGGAGGACAGCTTGTCATCGAAGTTCGCCGAGACCGGGCGACAACTCGCCGACATCCTCACCAAGTCGCTCGGACGCCTCGGGTTCATGGAGCTCGGAGGTTTGATTGGCATGGTGGAGGTCAAAGGCTAACAGCAAGGATTAGGGGAAGAATGTTAAGATTAATCCTTGTGGTTAACCTTTTGTTTAGATGGTTCTACTAGGAGTAGTAAAAGCTTGTTTTGTAACTAGTAATGGTAGTCAATTTAGACTTCTCTTACAGCTGATGGCAGCTGTCTAGTTGTGTTCAAATCAGATTTGAATAGTAGCTGGGACAGCAGTAGTCCAGTAGGGTAAACCCCTCACATGTCTATAAATATGTATGTCTATATGCAATGAAATCAGTTTATTTGCTCCAAACATTCAAGGGTTCAGGTTTCAGCCACTGCTGAAACCGTGTAGCAGAGTGTGTTGTGTGCAGAGAGCTCAAGGCTCTCCTTCTACCTTGGTGCAGGGAAGAGGGAGAGGGAAGGTGAGCAGGTCCTGCTCACCTGGCTGCTGGATCAGCGGCCAACAATTTCCAGTCATGCACCATTAATTTATTACTGTTTTATTGTTTTTCCAATGATAACAACTTTTTGTAACGACTTGTTAGAGACATTGGTAACACCAAGATGCAGTGATTAGTCATGTATTCGATCAGATGTCCAGTCCTGACAATTTTTGTCTAACACATGGTTACCTGTTTCTCACTGCTATATTGCAGGAGGGCCTGACTGCATCCAAGAATCTGAAAGTTCAGCAGAGCTATGAAGAGCTTGAAGCAGCATTTGAGCCGGGAAAAGAATTTTGCTTTGACGCAACAGTTCATTTACAGTAAGCTGATGATGCATCATGGGTTGTGCCACTAGGATTGATAACCAGCCTTCTCCACCATTATGATCTCATTAGTAGTTGTTAAGAAATGTTTTCAGGTGAAACAGAATTAGGCAAAATCTCATGGTAGTCTTCGGTAGAGGCACTAGCAGTGGCAGTAATTTATAAACATGGTGATGCTCTCATCTATAATCTATAAATCTATAGATTCTTATAAATCTAAAGTCCACTAGATGATTTCTCTCTTCATGTAATGTGTCTACATCATTCCCCACTAAGTGATCCTACTAAATTTTATATCTCTTCATGCAAGGTGTCCACATCATTCTCACTAAATCCATGTCATCCCTTATTAATTACTACAAAAAAATGTCCATGTCATGTGAAATACTTTAAATTTTTAATCTATTAACATACAAGTCATCTACTTACGCTATTTGTTTGATCACATATTCATCTATGTAATAAAATATTCTATTATTTTTTTCTTCTATTAGCTTACCAATTTTTTTACCAGATCTGATACAATCAAATATATATGTAATATGTAATACATAATATACAAAGTACCAATATAGTACTACTATGTATATAATATATTTATTTTTTAAAGAAATCCCGTGGACACAGGGTATACTTCTACTTATACAATGGATCAATCCAACTGAACGAAGCAAACAAAAATCTCACACTTATTACTTGGAATGGCTCGATCAATCATCCATAAATCTCTCAGCGCCCTGCTCCATGGGATGGGAGCTAGGCTGCAAAACCAAAACTTTTAGCAGCTATATCTTTATGAGTTTTGCTTCAGTGGTCCTCTTAAAAATATTTGCGCAAATCTTAAAGCACATAAATAATTAATTATAATTAATTTTCGTTTTGGATTTGGATTGAGCCGGCCCTATCCGTTTCCAAAGGAAGCCCAGCCCTTCACGTACCAGAGACCAGTTTCAAGCAGTCACCAGTTGTAACACCCTAGGTGTTAAGCTTTACTAAAACTTTGACATGTCATCATATTATGCTTAAAGCACCATGTTAAAAAAAATAAAATTTTGTTGCATGAGTGGCTCAAGTTTGTTGCAATTACTTATCCATGTTTTGTTTCACATGATATGCTTATGTGCTCACATGATTCACTTATAGCTTAATTAGGGTTTAAAAGTTGCTAACCTTAAAAACTTACCTTGGTTGCTAAGTGAAGTGGCTAATTTATTAATTAAACTCTGACCAAGTTTTCTAAACAAAAAGAAGAAAAAGGAAGAACCAAATTGAGATTTGGGATTTCAAATTTCAGCCCTAAGTTATTTGGCTAAGTGCTGAAATTTTAATTTCAGATTCAGTTTTGGGGATTTAATTCCAAGAATTTTTGAAAGTAAAAATCTCCAAACTTTTGCTCTAATTTCAAGTACAAACTTTGTACTTTGCAGTGGAGCAGTTGGTTGGGTCATTTGATTGCTAATTAATCATTAAATTAATTGTCATAAATGGAATCAGCAAAAAGGTGGATTTTAAATGCTAATTCAAACTGAGTTGGGCAATTTCAAAAATATTTAGAATTTGGTGTTGAGCCCAAAAGCAAAGTTGTAGCTTTCAAAATTCTGAACAACTTTTATTTTTGTAATTTTTCAAGTTTATACATAATTTTGAAAGTAATTTTGAAAATGAGAAGGATGAGCTGTCTGCTACAGTAGCCAGGGGGGGAGAACTTGGGCTTCTCCTCTGCCCATGCCGTGCGTCACCGGCGCAGGGCTTTCTCGCGTCCGCGCCGCCATTCCTGCGCGCCCGACCACCTGTCCTTCTCCTTGAAGCTGCCAGCCACCTCTCCATCCCACCAAAGTTCTATAAAAGCTCCACCCCGGCCGTCGACGTCTCCTTTCTTCTTCTCTGTCACCGCCGGCCGTTTCACTGTCGTCGTTGAAAATTCGTCGTCATCGGACAACCGTTGTCCAATTGCATCAACCAGCAAGCCCGCAACTTCGTTGCGCAGCTAGTGAACCCAACCGCAGCCCTTGACACCGACAGAATCGCTCGCGCGGCTCCATCTTCCCCGCCTCCGGCCACAGCCGCCGCCGTGAGCACGTCACCCTGGACAGGGCAGCCCAGAGCCGCTCGCGTCCTCCTTTCCTTCGTTGTAACTTCGCCCTTGATCACCGAATACCGTCGGCTCATCCTCTTTCGCAGCCAAGGCCGGGACGCACCGGAACGCCGCCGCGAACGTCTGTCCACGCCGCCGTGACCGCCATCACCGCCGGTCAAGCCACTCTGCTCGATTCCAAACTCAACCATCTAGCCAATTGAACTCGGGGTGAGCTACTGGTGCTATACAAGTTGCTAATTGAGTCAGTGTCACGCCGTGCTCGCCGGAACACCGTGCGCCGGCGAGCTCCGTTGTGCCAAGCCGCCGCTGTCGCGATTGGCGCACTAGATAGCGTTAGGGTGCTCGGTTTTGGGTCGGTTGCACTCACTAGGTCAAGTTACGTTAGCCTGTGGGGATCGTTGCGCCGGAGCAGCCGCCGGTGATCAACGCCGTTGAGCCCGTGCGCCACCTTCCGCCATGGCCGCCGTTGGATATGCGCCGGTGCTCGAGGAGGGGGTTTTGTGGTGTCAGTAGATGCGGGGGGAGAGAGAGGAGTCGAGCGGTGCAAGTCTCGTCCCCGGGCGAGCTCGCCCGTCGGCAAAAGCACGACGGCCAAAGCCGTCGGCCGCCGCTAGCGGCGGGGGCTCTCCCAGAGTCACCGCCGCTGCGGGGCCGGTTTGTCGGGCCGAAAGCGGGAAAGGAAGAAGAGGACCGGGCGATGTTGGGCCGGTCGGGCCATGCCGGCATGCGCGGCTTTGTGTCCAGCAGGCCGAGTCCATTTAAGGGTTTTTCCCTTTTATGTTTTTCTGAAAACAATATTTTGCTGATTATTTGGTAATTAATAATTAAATAAATATAAGTGATAAAAATATAAGAAAAAGTGTTCTGTGCTCCTGGTGATGTGATCTGTGCATGAAAAATATAATATTGTTATGTTTGATAAATTTTGTATGAATTAAAATTACTCCTTTTAATTCATAAATGCTTGATCCCTGATTTTTATAGGCCACAATGTTGATCCAAAAATTCTAAAAATTTAGGGTTAAGCTTTATACACTAAAACCTATCTGCAAAAAAAAATTTTGGCTCTGTTTGGAACAAGTTCACTTTAGGGAATAATTTTTGGTTTACTTTATGATTGTAAAAATGGTTAATAAATAAATAATTACTTTAAGAAACCTACTAATAAAATGTTGAGTGATTTCTAGCTTTCAGAGGAGCCCATGGATCAATACATCCCACTGGTCCATGATACTCTCATGCTTTAGTTAGTAGTAGTGTTAGTTGAAGGTTAATAAGTACATAAATAATAAAAAGAGATAAGTAAATGTAGAATTGCTTGTTTTTGGGATTTCATGAAGACCATGTACCACCTTTACCTCTACTGGTCCATGGCTTGTGTTGAGCCTTATGATCTATTTCATGATTATTATATTACTAATAGATTAGTCTTGCTCTATGCTAATGAGATAAAAACTTGCTAGTGGTGATGAAACTTTAATTATGAATCTCTGAATACAATTTTGCCGTGAAGAAAAGTTGTACTCAAGATATTTAATTTTTATTTAGTACATTTATCCACTTAAGACCATTTCATCTTGCATTTTAGTAATATCACTTCTAGTAATTGAAGCATGCATTCTTATCTCCGTTCAGAGGTCAAAGTGAGGTAGCTATCGGTGATCCCGCTCCAGAAGAAGTGAATCCCACAGAGTCGGTGGGATTTGATATCTGTGGTCCCTTTGAGAAAGAAGATCCATCCACTGAAGGCAAGCCCCGGAGAATAAACCTCTTTACCTTGTGTTTTTGAAAAGCTTACACAAGTGTTTTATATTTTATGCATGAATTGGATAAGTAATGTTGGTAAACCACTTGATGCATAATTCACCCTTTCCTTGACACCACACCCAAAGATCCCTTTTTAGTGGTCTAGGCTAGCAATGCTTAGCCCTGCTTAGTTAAAGGTTAAGTGGTAAGTTATCATTTGCTATGAGCTTCGCTCAGAAAATGTCCTGAGAAGTGATGACTTTGATTATTCGGCCAAGTACCTCTCTTAGGTACAAGTAAGCGAGTTGGAGGTGAAATGGAGACCGGACGGGTGGCATGCACTGTGTGTGATCAGTGTAGTGCTCCGTCTGTGTCGATTAAGGACCGTTCCGTTGATTGGCCCTTGGATCGAGAACTTTGCAGTACTAGCCACATACTTCGATAAGCCTGTGTACCTTGGATAATCTAGTTTGGGAATGGATCCCTGCGCACTGGGAGTGGAGAGATGACGAGAGTAGCGTGTACCCACCCTATGAGTCCACAGGTAGGGATGGCCTATGAGTCCTGAAGGGATGGCATATGAGTCCAGGAGGGGATGGCATACGGTGGTGGTGTACTGTACTCTCGGGTAGCGCAGACCCAAACCCATTTGGAGGATCCAGGAGAAAGGGTTGATATATGTAGGTCCGGGACCTGCATATGTCGTGTGGTTTAGGAATTCCCATCTGGGTTATTAATCGGTTCGAATCGTCGTTTGCTCCACGGTAACAGGAGACTTGATCCTCGCACCGTCATCGTAGTATTTGCTATGGAACTTGACTCATGATTTTGAGAAGGATGTTTAATAAGTATTTGATTTAGAATAGGTATAATTATGAGATTCATTACTTCATGAGCTAAACCTGACAATAAGGATTTATCAATAGTGAGCTTTTCCGTAAAACATTTCTCTGGTTTCTGGCCCAGAAATCCCATTAAGCCAGCATGCCCATGAATTCTCCCTTTGTCGGGTAAGACTTGTTGAGTACCCTCATGTACTCAGGGTTTGTTAAACCCCTGTTGCAGGTGAGCCTCATGAGCAGGCGACGTTTTGTCCCTATTGCATGACGGTTCTGGAAGAAGAGAAAGAGAAGTAAAGATTCACTGAGGTGTTTGTGTGCACCCGTGGACAGGGTGACTTCCTGTTGCGTGCTTGTAATAAAGTTACTAATGCTACTTATTCTGTGAGAGAGAGTGGAACCATGGTTTGTAATAAATCTCACACCGGTTTGTAAAACTATGTTGTATACTTCCGCTTACTCTGATGTAATATATTTTATATAATTATGTAATACTGTGATGCCGATGTAACCATTCGATCCTGTTCGGAAGAGCGGAGTCGTCTAAGTAGTTTGACCCCCATGCATAAGTAATCGGAGGCTTGAGAAGCGACGGTACGTGTATGTGGGCCATTCAATTTAGCCGGTTCTGTGACACCAGTCACGCTCCGGACAATTGTCTAGGAACGGGAGGGTGGACACCGGATGCCGGATGGCCGCGGCACCAGCCACCGAGGTGCCTTCCTTGTCTCAGACAGTCGCGCCCCTCGCTCTGTTGCTGGTCTTGTAGTGCCGGCAGACGGAGCGGACAGTGATGGCGGTGGCAGTGTATACGACGGTTAACGGTGACGGCAGCCGCAGACGGGATGGAAAGTGGCACCTGCAGCGTCAGACATGATGGGACGGATGTCATCAATGGTAGCGAATTGGTGGGCAATGGGGGCACCAGCCAACGATCGAGGCTAACTGCTATTGCCGTCCGCCATGGTACTTCCGCAGCGCCGGTGGTCTTGCGTACGATGTATATGCAGTACTGCAGCTTGTTTTCTAGGAAAAACTTTGCAACTTACCCAATATCACTGCATTATATAATGGTACTTGCAGTTTATAATTCCATCTGAGATGTGCATTGTTTCCATTTGCGATACCAACTAGCATTCCATACCTCTAACAAAAGATTGAAAAGATATTGACGTCATGCGTAATGCAAGGAATTGCCGACGAGCAAAATGAGTGCAAAAATCTACTCTGAATGGCTATAGCTGCATTATTTCGCACTTCAGTTCTTCTAGAATCTAATTCAGCTCAGGAACACCTTTGTGTTCTGCCAATCTATTATGGAATCACGCACGACGAGTGGAGGTCGAGCAGGAGCCAATCAAACAGTGATGCCGACCGTCCCGACGCAGATCCACCGTCAGCCTCGTCATCCGCGGCCCCGTCTGTCGCCATTTGCGACCAGCTTCACCGTCCACCCCACCCGCAGCCACCGCTACCACCGCCGTCCACCCCGTCCACAGCAGCAGCAGCCGTACACCCTCTCAAGAAGGCTGGTTAGAAATGCCCGGCTACGGGAGATGCAGAGATCGTAGGAATCTGGGCTCTGGTAAGCGAAGGGTTGGGTTTCTTTTGGGCACAGATAGAGCTGGCCCAATCCAAACCCAAGACGAAATTAATTATAACTAATCATGCTTTAAGATTCGTGTAATTTTTTTAAAGAGGACCGTCGGAGCAGACCTCTATCTTTATTTGCAACCAGCTAGCTCGCTCCTTCAATGAATGAACCAGATCGAGAGTGGTCACTTAAACCCTACAGTCACCCGTTTGTATCATCCTCTTTGTGTGATAAATAAAGTTTCACCCCACCACAACTTTATTACTCCTTGATGCATTGCCGCCAAGTGCCAACTGTATATATATGTACCCATACATATATACTGCATAGTAGTAGTACATGTTTCCTAGTGTGATCTATCAACGTCGCGTCTAGCCATATATACACATGCACCACTCTTTGTTTCTCGACTTTCTATTCTATATACACACGCGCAATGGTTTTTGGTCCCGTCTTGTATATATACCATACCCAGCATATAGTTCCTGTGTAGTGTAGTCTTGCATGGTGTATAAGCACAGCAATGTGTCAATGCTTGGCTTGTTGGCATCGTCATGCATTGTTGCATTGCATGTAGAGGGGAAACACATGAGCAAGCCCATCATTGTTCATTGCTATCAGAATGGAAGGGACCGGGAGAGCTCACCTAAGACGGATGGAAGGGCGTAGCGCTAGGAGGAGTTTTGGCATAATGCCATCACCAGCCCGTTGTAATGGCAGCTCCGATGTCTATACTAATGGGAACTCTTACTCGACTCGAGCACTCAGTTCTTGGAGGTGTATCTATGGGACCGTGGGAGGGGGACACAGCTCAAGTGGCGCAGGGTAAACACAGCGAAATACTCTCTAGTCGTGGACGTGATATGTGGGCCTGATAACAATAAAGCTCATCTACCGAACTACAGAAAAATCATTTCCAGGTAAAGATGTTGTTGAATTTTTTTCCTGTTGTCTCATTGCCGTTGACAATGTAAGTACCACATTATGTTAGTTTTTATTTGATTAGTCACCCACTGAGTGCACTAGTGCCATTTAAAATTTAAATAATAAACTTTTGTAAGCGTGTCACTTGAAATTTTTGAAACAACGATGATTATCTAGCTATTTAGGCTTCACGTTTTCAGAAGAGCAGGTGTGTCACGGTGAATCATTGAGTATGCACTTGTGACGTGTCAGTGAAGAGGAGGAAAGAAGGCCGAAAGCCAGAGCATGAAATTATTGTTCCTTTACATTACTTTTTTTAAGGTGAAAAAAAAGGGATATAGTGTATGAAAAGTTGGCAGCAACTTTAATAGAAGAAAGTTTATTTTTAGCTTGATCATCTTGCAACTAAACACATGACGAGGATGATCCTGTCCAAAAAACAGTGTTGGGGCTCCCACTCCCACTCTAATGACTCGGAGCCAACTACATACGCACAAGGACAAGTTGTCTCCTTTACACACTCTCTTACACATCTTGCGCACCTGGCTTAAATTTTTCTATAAAATACTCTGCTATATATACATATACATACTCCAATCAGGTGAGTTCGTGATTCTTTCTACAGGACACTTGCATTGTTGATTCGTGTTGGGGGAAATGTCTACCCCAACCTCCACTCCTGAGGCGCAGGTCCCCCAAAGCTACTTAACCTTTCACTCTCTTTGTTTTGGCTCTTTTTCAGGGAAGGAGAACCTCCGCACGGACCGGATCTGGGGGCGGAGGTTGCCGGAAGAAGGCACTCGGTGGCCCCAGGCTCCGGAGATGGCCGGAGGTCCTAACCTCCACCGGGTGTGGTCGAAGGTTCGGACCTCAAGGCGTAGCTGGAAGGCGAAGGCCGTCGGAGGAAGGCGCCCCAAGACCCCCGAGGACCGGACACGGCCGGAGGTCCGAACCTCCGACCGGGCTAAGGCCCACCAAGGAGGCCAGGGTGGCGGTGTAGATGCGGCCCGGCCCACAACGAGGGTGAAGGAAAATGCCCGTCTTTGCCCCCTGCAGAGAGAAAAGTAGCGGTTAGATCTAGGTCAAAACTACCCCTAGGGTTTGAGGGGTAAATGTGTAACAGTTCAGAAATAGTTGTCTGGGAGCCACCTATAAAAGGGGGGACTCAGCACTGTTGGAAGGTTGTTGAGAATTTAATGAGAACATTTATTATTCAAGCACAGTTTTCGAGAGATATTGTCCGAACCCGTTGGGGGGGAGAGGGGCTTTTGTGGGACCCGGACTCGGACGGAGGTCAAGACCTCCGGCCGAGCGGGGATCCTTCGCTCGTTTCTCAGCCCCTGCGTTTCTCAGGCGCGGCTCGCTCCGCCAATATTGGCGCCCACCGTGGTTAGCCAACAAAAACCCAGACACGCCACCTAGGAAAAAGAAAACAGCCAAAGCGCCTGCGCGCGGAGGCACCTCTCGGGAAAGGCCAAGGCGCGCAGTGCGCAAGCACCTACGCAGATCCTCCGACACCAGAACCAGAACAAAGCGGCGCGGAGGATACCACCGCCGTGCCACTGCAAGGCAATGAGGAACCAGCTACAGCCCAACAGCCAGAGCCAGCGGCTGCAGCGCCAGAAGATGAGCCGCAGCAGGTTCAAGCCCAACTAAGAGAACTGCAGGCAGAAAGGGAAAGAGTCGCAGCGGCCTTCGCAGCAAGGCAGAGGGCGGCGCAAACTTCCCAAGCCGTCGCGGAAGCAAAGCAACAAATGGCAATTCTGCAAGCAGAGATACAAAGCATGCTCATGGCGTAGACTCAGGAAGGGACACCAGCCCAAGAACCAGTTTTTGCAACCTTCGCTACTACCCGACCCCAGGCAGGTGCACCCAGCTAGGAGCCAGCCTTCACGGTCTTTGGCGCAGCCCAAACACGGACGGTGGATCAAAAATCCCCACTGTCAGAGGGATTGCAAACAACGGCATGGCCGGTGGGCTACAAGCCAATCACACTGCCAAAATTCAATGGCAAGACCGACCCCGACAGTTCATCATGAGTTTTGAAGCGGCGGTAGCCTCCATGGGGGAATGACGCGATTCTCGCGAAATCCTTTGTCATCGCGGTGAGGGGGATGCACTTGCTTGGTATTCTATGCTCAAGCCAAGTTCAATCTACTCGTGGGAGAACCTGGCGACAAAATAATGACAAACTTCAAAGGGTTCTCAAGCGAATCAGCGGCAGCGTCGGACCTATTTCACTGCAAGCAACAAAAAGACGAGTCCCTAAGAGAATACTACCAACGCTTTGTCCAGCTGAAGGCGAAGGCTCCTAACGTACCAGAAGAGGTAGCAATAGAAGCGGCAGTCAAAGGACTGAAGATCGGTCCGTTTGCAGCACACCTAGCCAGAGAAAAGCCTGAAACTATGGAAGCTTTGTACTCCGAGTTTGAAAAATACTGTAAGTCGGACAACGACCTCCGCAAGAGGGTTGAAGAGCAAAATCAATATAGGCAAGCCCAAAACGCAAACAGGCAGACCTCAGACTCAGGGAGGGGCTACAAGCAGCAGCAGCCCCAGAACAAACAGGTAATGCAAATTGATCAACAAAACCAGCCAAACCAACAGTTAGGCGCACCAGCAGTACCGCAGTCTACCAAAAACCAGCCGAGGCAGAACACAGGAAGGAATTGGAACAACAATTCTACCAACAACAGGAAGAAGCCGTATTATTTTTTCCATGGAGAAGACAAGTTTCACAACACCCTTCGGTACATATTGCTTCCTCAGAATGCCAGAAGGCTTGAAGAACGCAGGCTCAACCTTCGCAAGAATGACAAGCAAAGTCTTGGGGGAATCAGTTCCAAAGAAACGTCATCGCATACGTTGACAATATCATAGTCATGAGCAGAGAAAAAGAGGAGCATATCAAAGACCTGGCGGAGACCTTCGCCAATCTCCGCAACGCAGGCTTAAAGTTGAACCCAGAAAAATGTGTCTTCGCAGTAAGCCAGGCCAAAATATTGGGATGTATAGTAGGGCCGGAGGGAATTGCAGCCAACCCGGAGAAAACAAAGGCGATACTGGCCATGACAGAGCCAACATCAAAGAAGGAAGTGCAGAAACTCACCGGAAGAATAGCAGCATTGAACAGGTTCATCTCAAGATCAGCAGAAAGGAGCCTACCATTCTTCAAAGCTCTAAGGACCTCCGACAAAGTTGAATGGGGGCGGGAGCGATCCCGAAGCCTTTGACAAGCTCAAAGAATATCTCGCGAACACCCTAAAAGTCACAATACCAGAACAAGATGCCACACTACTCTTGTATGTGGCAGCATCAGATCATGCAATCAGCGTAGTGCTAGTACAAGAAAAAGAAAGCGAAGGTCAGAAGGAACAACAACCAGTCTATTACGTTTCTAAAGTACTCGCAGCAGCTAAACTGAACTACACCCAAGCAGAGAAATTAGCCTACGCCATTTTAACCGTCTCGAGGAAGCTCAAGCACTATTTCCAAGCACATGAAATCATAGTACCTTCGTCGCAACCACTGGGAGAAATTCTCAACAAGGAAGCCTCCGGCAGAATTGGCAAATGGGCCACCGAGCTGTCACAATATTGCATAACATATGTCCCACGAACAGCTATCAAATCTCAGGCACTGGCAGATTTTGTGGCAGATTGGACACCTTCGCAGCGAAGGTTGCAGAACGTAACAGAGCAAAGTTGGGTACTACTTACAGATGGGGCCTGGAGAGTCAACGGCGCCGGAGCTGCTGCAGTATTGATATCCCCATCGGGAACCAGAATAAAATATGCAGCCCGTTTGAACTTCAAGGCAACAAACAACATAGCAGAGTATGAGGCACTCATTCTAGGCCTCAACAAGGCAAAGGCCTTAGGAATTCAGAGACTTCTGGTCAAAACAGATTCAATGGTTGTGGCAGGCCAAGTAGAGAAAGAATACCAGGCAAGAGAACCGGAGTTAGCAAAATTCCTCGAGCAAGTGCGAAGGCTAGAAAGAAAGTTCCAAGGTTTCACCCTAAAACACATCCCAAGGGGAAAAAAATACGAGGCGGACGAACTAGCGAAGGCGGCAAACAAATAACTGGAAATTGCCTGAAGGAACATTTTATGAGCAGACAGCTAAACCCGCAACCTCCGCGGCAGAAAGAACAGAAAGGCAGATACTAGTAACATCAGAACAAGACTGGCGAGCCGAAATAATACAAATGCTCGAAGGAACTTTCAATCCACAGACAAAAGCAGACAAGGAAAGAATGAAATACAGGGCAAGATCATATGTGCTGATAGACAAAAGGCTGTATAAGAAAGGAGTGGTTCAACCACTGCTCAAGTGCATATCCAAAAGGGAAGGCAGCGAGTTGCTAAAAGAAATACATGCGGGAACCTGCGGGTCACACATAGGACCAAGAGCCCTGTCAGTGAAGGCCCTGAGGCAGGGATTCTATTGGCCAAGTCACGCGAAGGATGCCAAAAAACTAGTTAAAGCATGCGAAGCCTGCCAGTTGTATTCCATCAGACAACCTTCGCCGTCGTCAGAACTCCAACCAATACCCCCCAATTTGGCCATTGCAAAGATGGGGTATGGATCTGGTAGGCCCACTACCAGCAGCACAAGGGGGATTCAAATTTGATGGTAGTAGGCGTGGAATAGTTCACAAGGTGGATAGAAGCAAAACCATTGGCATCAATAACCTCGAAGCGGTCAAAAATTCTTCTGGCAAAACATAATATGCAGATTCGGAGTCCCGAAGGTACTGACTGTCGACAATAGAAAACAGTTTGACTCAGATAAGTTCAAAGAATACTGCAAATCAATAGGCACAACACTAGCCTTCGCATCAGTATACTACCCACAATCAAATGGGGCAGTCGAAAGGGCAAACAGAGAAATCTTCTCGGCAATCTCCAAGACATTATTTAACCTACGCAAAGGAAAATGGGCAGAAGAGCTACCAAGGGTCGTATGGTCACACAACACTACAGCCACCAGAGCTACAGGATACACCCCATTTAAACTCATGTACGGGGAAGAAGCAATGACGCCAGAAGAGTTAAAACACGAGAGCCTCCGCGTAACTAGCAGGAACTCAGTGGAAGAAGAATGCTCGAAGGAAGGAATAGAAGCGGGGAGAGAGGCTGCAGGCTCTTGACAACATCATGAAGTATCAAGACCAAACCAAGGCATGGAGAGACAAGAATGTAACAAGAAGGCTGATCGTAGATGGAGACCTAGTTCTGCGGAGGAAACCAAACGCAAACATGGCGGGCAAGTTGCAACCAAAATGGGAAGGACCCTTCATAGCTAAGCGGGCGTCAAACAAAGAGGCGTTCAAACTAGAAGACAACGAAGGTCACACCTCCACTCACACTGGAACACCGCAAACCTCGAGAAAGTACTACATCGATGTAAGAGGACTGCTTGGAAAAAATATAAGCGAAGGTACCCTCAGTATAGAACCATTTTTCGTCTTTAATTTTCCTTTTTCGTCACTTGGCGACAGGCCTGCACTCTTTTCCTCACATGGGGACTCCTTTGCGGAGGTGAGGTTTTTAACGAGGCAGGGCCTTTGTAAACAACCTCTAAAAGTATAAAGAGGCTCCCCCAAAAAAGCACATTACGAGCAAACAGGTCGAAAAGCTGCCAGCAACGGGGCAGCAGACATTCGACAGAACGACATAGCGAGAAAGAGGACCTACTGGGCAGAGCCGGCGCGGCCAGGCACACCCAACCGGACCTCCGCGGCAAACAATCGCCTGGTAGAGCTGGAGACAACCTCCGCTCAAAAATTAGACCTGGAAAAAGACCCTACCAAGGTACGGGCACCAGGCAATCAAAGGGGACAACCTCCGCTCAAAAATTAGACCTGGAAAAAAGACCCTACCAAGGTACGGGCACCAGGCAATCAAAGGGGACAACCTCCGCTCAAAAATTAGACCTTGAAAAAGACCCTACCAAGGTACGGGCACCAGGCAATCAAAGGGGACAACCTCCGCTCAAAAACTAGACCTGGAAGAAGACCCTACCAAGGTACGGGCACCAGGCAATCAAAGGAGATAACCTCCGTTAAAAAACCAAACCGACCCTACCAACGGTATGGGCACCACGCAATCAAAAGCGCACAAATACCAGAAAACACAGAAAGGCAACCTCCGCCGTAACTTAAAATAACACGGAGATGGGCACATGACCAAAATAAATGCTAACCGATCGCGGCAAGTACAACGCGACCCAGACCAAAAGCACGGCAAAGCAACTACCTCAACCACCGAAAACTTAATGGCGTTTATGAGCCAAAGCCATATATAAACCACGCATCACTCCCCACCCCTCGGCACTCGAAAGGAAACAGGAGGGGAAAGAGGAGGGGATGGAAGCGGGCGTTTCCCCAAGGTACAAAAACAAAGAGATACCACGCAAAAACTTGTAATCAACGTGGCGTAGTGCGCCAGGGTAGAACTAGGACCCAAGGGTGAAGGGGATACCACGTAAAAGCTTGTAACATCCCCGAGAAACCGAAGGTTCTACTTCAATAACTCCTAGCCAAACAAAGCCTCCGCCCGGTCAGGAAGATACCAGGCAAAAGTTTGTAAAGATTGGAGGCGAGCCCAAGTGTAAAGGGAAGAACCTGCGTCAACTAAAACATACCGGAGACCAAGCACGCGATCTTTGTGCGAAGGTCCCAAAGCGAGAGAAAACATGCAAAAGCGCAAGTACAGCTCCGGCACCTGCGTCAAAGCGGAACAACGGGGGCCAAGCATGAGTTCAACGGCTACAACTTGATCTGGCGACCACCGAACCGGCAGGATATGGATGACCAGAGGACATACATGGCGCTTGTAATTGTAAGAGCGAAGGCAAAAATACCTGGAATAAAGAAAAGGGAGAGCAATAGCCTCCGCTAAAAGCTGTAAACTCCGCAATACAACAACGATTCAAAATAGTTACAAGCGTACAGCATTCATTACACATACCACGGACATAAACTTACAACATAGCACGCGAAGGTGCGAGCAATATGGTACAACATTACAACGTAGTTCAATTAAAAGCGAACTAAGGCGGGGTACTAGGACCCCGCCACGCCAAAAACAGACGAAATATTTGTGCGGGGGCTTCAAGCTCTTCAACGACAAACTTAAACATTTCATTTACATTATTGTCGGACCAGCGGTCGAGCATCCGCCCGCTAACATAAACTCCATCCCTCATCATAGTCAACGGAGGTACATCAAGCACTTGCGCGAGGTCCCAACAAGGCCACTGGTCGCAAGGCAATTTGAAATTAAAAACAAAAGACTACAAAAAGAGTCGCTGTCAAAAGTCATGTTTGTAAACCGGGCTACATATCATTCCTAAGTTAAAAACTACTCGAGCTGAGCCTAGGCATCCACCTCGCGTCTTCGCCATCTCTCTCCTCTCCGGCGCGCTGGGGACTCGGACGCGACGCCTTCAAAGCCTCCGCCTTCTTGGCCGCCCGCTCCGCCTCGGCCTGCCATTGCAACGCAGCGGAGGTTATTAAAAACTCAAAAGTATAAAATGCCCAACTAAACTAAAACAAAACAAAGTTACCTCGGCGTTGCGCTCCTCGGCCGATGTGTGCGGCGTAAGTGCGACCAAAGCGACTCCAACAGTAGCGCATAAAATCACGCACAACGCGCATAGGCGCACGAAGGTTAGACCAATCAACCTCCTTAGGGTCCGCATATGTAGCCTTCCCCTTCAGAAGATGGAGATGCTCGCACCCTACCTCCGTCAAGGCATTCACGAAATTCTTGGCACAAGAAACGGCTGCAAAATCTGCGATGCCGTCAACAAACCGAGGGAAGTGCGAGAGGTGGGAGCGCAGCCAGTCCAGCACATCGAAGGTAGAAGGGTCTTTCGGAAGAGGGGGAGCAACACTGCCATAGCGGTGGATAGCGTCAGAATACGCACTGGCCACAGTGATGGCCGCCTCCCTCGCTTCATCCAGCTGCTTCTGGAGCTGCTCCACCTGCTTCCTCAGCGCTGCAGCAGCCTGCTTTTCACTCTCCACCTCCATGCGGAGGTTGGCATTAACGTCACTGGCCTTTTTCAGCCTTTCTTCCAGCAGAGAAGAGGCAGACTGGGCGTCCTCAAGTTTCTTCTCGAAGACTTAAGTTTGAGGTCCGGATCCTCGGCCGGTCTTCTTAAATGGGCGGAGCTCTTTTTAGATCGGAGGCCAAAGCTTGCTTCTCCGCCTCCAAAGTCTCAACCTCCTCCCTCCTTGAGCACCCAAGGCCTCATCCCGCTTTAGCACCTCATGAGAGCAACGAGCCTCCATAGCCTCCGCAAGATGATGGCCCTAAGAAGAAGAAAGGGGTCAGCACGCCAAAAAAAAGGTCAAAATCACAAAAGTAGCGCTAAACCGCAAGCGAAGGTAAATACAGACCACGCTCTGATGCTCCAAATTTAGGCGGAGGAGTTTGAAATAGTCCAGCCCTTGCAAGTATTTACGGGTCCCCCCTGTGGACAAGCAGAAATTTCAGGTAATAAGCAAAGATATAGACTTACAACAAATCGGCCAAAAGGAAATGTCAAACCTCCAAGCTGCTTGTGCAGACTGTGGAGGGCAGAACTCCACCCACTTAAAGTCTCAATGGAGTCAGCTGTATAGAAAGAACAAGGTTAACATAGATACAAAACACACAACAAACGAGAAAACACAGATTTGTCCAAACCTTCGCCCTCGCCGCGAAGGCCCCCAAATATGGGTCCGGCAAGTGGAGAAGAACCTCGAGGGGCTTGGTCCAGTCCGACACGACCCAGGTCAATCCCACCACCGGCACTACCTTCACGCGCTAGCACTTGAGCAAAGCCCACTGGGCAGGGTCAGAGAACGCAAGCCGAAAGCAAGCAAAGTGATAAAAAGTAACACTTACAAAGAGTGGCAGCTCCCATCTCGGCGGCATCGAAGCCTCCCAGTAGGCTTGGCCGGCCGGGATCGGCTGAGCTTGGGGGGCGGCGCGGGAGCTCCGGAGCGGATGAATAGCGGAGGAGGAAGGGGCAGCACGGGAGCCTCCATAACAGGTGGCGTAGGTTGACGAGAAAGAACCTCCGCTCCCCCACCAGTGCCAACGACGGCATGAATCGAAGCCTCGGAGTCATCCGAGCACGCACCAAAAACATTGGCGAAGGGAGGTACGGAGGCCGATGCCCCAGTAACTTCAACGGGCGCCTTCCTTGCGGGAGGCGTGCCACGAGGCTCGAAGCCTGCTTTTTCGACCTCCCGCCTCGCTATCCACGGCCCCCACCGACCGAACGAGCAGCGGCGGAGCGAGCGAACTACCGGAGGCTGCTGCACGGCGAGCATGTCATCATGCTCCGAGACCTCCGGCGCTACGGACCCGGCGGCGCGTCCTCTTTCCGCGACTGCGCCCGGCCCGAGAAGAAGCTCCACGGCGCTTGCGACCCGCCCGGCAAGGGGACATCACCCGAACCCACCTCCCCTGCGGCGGCGGCCTCCCTCTCGCGGATTGTAGCAATTAACCGCCGGAGCAGGGTGATCACCGTATGTGACACCCATCTCTTCGAAAACACGATTCAAGCGGGGCATATTACCCGGCCTCCGCCCGGACGGGCAAGATACTCCTTGTCGAGATCTCTCAAGAATTTCTCGGGCCTTCTCTTCAACCTCGCGAGGAGAAGGCCTCATCCGTCTTGTCCTCGGGATGAACGACTCGAAGCGAGGGAAAGGCACACCTCGGCTTCACCAAAGGCAGGGGAGTTGCACGTTCTCAAACGAAAAAAAGCCGGTTCTTCGCCGGCGGCCAGCAATCGGCGGCGACCATCTCCTCCACCAAATCACGACCTCGAGTAAGCGGCATGCCAGGCGAAGGCCCGGTTGCGAGCAATCTTAGCGGCGATAGGCCTAGCGGGAGGTGGGATGGAGTAACGCGACTCAGCTGCGTCATCATAGAAGCGAAGGGATAGCGGGTCACCTTCTTACCGTCGGCCTCCCGAGTGGTATAGCCAGGGGTCTTCACGTAGAACCAATGCAAGGTCAATCCTTGTCCCACTTGTTCTTACGGCGGTATGAAAGCTCAAGCCTCGGTTCGGGCTGCTTCCGCTTAGGAAAGAATGAGCAACTACCGTATTGACATACGGCGCCGTCCAACTTCTTGTGTTGTTTCTGCAGCTCGTAGTACTTGACAAAAATTTTGTCAATATCGGCGGAACTCCGTAAGACTCACAAGCCCATGCAAACTTGCTAAGGGCAGCGGATTCCATTGGGGGTGCTGATGTATTTGTACGTTGAACTCGTCTAGAACATCCCTCAAAAATCTGCGGGGGAACAAAGCAAGGCCGCAAGTGAAGAAGTCACGGAACACCACCGCGTAATCCTTCTTTGGGCGGCTCGGGGGCGACCTCCGGCCGAGGAAGGACCGCCTTGTCCTTCTCGAACCAGCCTTGGTCACCATGTGGTCCAGCATCATCTTGTTGGCGGCGCTACGACCAATCTCGTAGGTGATCTTCTCATTCTTGCCGGCCATTTCACGGGAAGGGCTCGGAGGTACAGATCGCAAGTGAAGCCTCGGCGTCGAGAAAGAGTTTCTTCAAAGTCACGGGCCTTCGCTGACTTGTCTACCATGCAATCTTCAAAGCAACGAGACCACCCACTGGCTCTAACGCAAAGCAAGCGGGAGTAAGGACCGAGAATGAGGCCCTAAGCGGAGGGGAGGAGGAAGCTCGGAAGCCACAGTTTGTAGTGGAAGCGAAGGCAAGCAAGCCCGCCCGATACGGCAACCATGGCCCGCGCACCCTTTATATAGGCGCTAGGGGGGGCCTCCAGGGGTCGAAGACAAACCGTCAAATCATATCACATCGCACAACGCACCAACCAGCAGCCGAGTGACACGTGGGCGGAAGCCAAAGGGGGAAGGGGATCTCCGCGTCGGGGAGAGGACCCTGAGAGGACGTTGGCCTACTGCGCTAGCCCAAGTGCTCTAGGGGGGAAATGTTGGGGAAAATATCTACCCCAACCTCCACTCTCGAGGCGCGAGGTCCCCAAAGCTACTTAACCTTTCACTATCTTTGTTTTGGCTCTTTTTCATGGGAGGAGAACCTCCCGCACGGACCGGATCTGGGGGCGGAGGTTGCCGGAAGAAGGCACTCGGTGGCCCCAGGCTCCGGAGATGGCCGGAGGTCCTAACCTCCGCCGGGTGTGGTCGAAGGTTCGGACCTCCGGCGGAGCAGAGCCGGAAGGCTAAGGCCGTCGGAGGAAGGCGCCCCAAGACCCCAGGGGACCGGACACGGCCGGAGGTCGAACCTCCCGGCCGGGCTAAGGCCCACCAAGGAGGCCGGGGGTGGCGGTGTAGATGCGGCCCGACCCACAACGGGGGTGAAGGAAAATGCCCGTGCTACCCTGTGGAGAAAAGTAGCGGTTAGATCTAGGTCAAAACTACCCCTAGGGTTTGAGGGGTAAATGTGTAACAGTTCGAAATAGTTGTCCGGGAGCCACCTATAAAAGGGGGACCAAAGCCTTGTTGGAAGGTTGTTGAGAATTTAATGAGAACATTTATTATTCAAGCACGGTTTTGAGAGAGATATTGTCCGAACCCGTTGGGGGAGAGGGGCTTTTGTGGGACCGGACTCGGACGGAGGTCGAGACCTCCCGGCCAGCGGGGATCCTTCGCTCGTTTCCGGCCCTGCGTTTCTCGGGCGCGGCTCGCTCCGCCAACAATTAAGTCTTGGGTAGTCGACAGGGTGAAAAAACAAGTTGCCTAGCTAGATAGAAGTGCAAGCGGTGCTTTTTTACAACTAGCATCGATGGGTAACGCAACAGGGGCTAGCCGAATGACAATGGGACATAGCGAGCTGTCATCAAAATGGAAGGCATCGGGAAGACTCATCTTCGGACATTGCTTTTACGTTGCGCTTGTAATAGAACTCTTGCCTCCTCCACACGAGCGTTGCGTTTATCTTCTAGAGGAAATAAAGCGGGCCACTATGCGCCGGTGGCCCGCGTCCTGACGATCGCCGCCGTTGTGTCCCTGCATGTTGTGAGGTTTACAGGGATCAAGTTGAACCATCTTTGAATCTGGATTGATGCAACCCAAAACTAAGTTCAAGAACTAAAAGTAGGTATTTTAGAAGTTTGGGACCTTCAAAGACTAAAAATAGGCATTTTAGAAGTTGGGAGACCAGGATGAAATTGAAGCTTAGTTTGAGGACTGGGTGTGAATATTACTCTTGCTTCTTTAAAAATCACTCTATGTGAGTTTTTGTAATTATTATGATGTGGTTGATGAATCAAAGATCACAAGGCTTTGATGATGAATTACCATTTTTCCTTCTTTTTTCAGAGTTAAACTCGAGTGTCATACAATATTAACCAACCCATTTGACAACAAAGCACAAAAAGAACCATCTGATTTCGGCCCACTTCATCCTTACGCCTGGTAGTAGATAAACTAGTGCTTTACGATCAAGATCAGCTTGAGAATAATGACTACTCTTTTTGTCCTGAAAAGATTTCAATTATAACATCAAATTAAATAATTAATGTCAAAATAATTTCTGAAAGCAAGAGTTCAGAATACACAGCAGACCATCCCCTCTCAAGAAACCAAAGAGAAGGGCTGACGGCTGACAGTGAGCAATCGGATAAGAGCAAGCAGCTGAGAGTAGTAATGGATCGGATCTGTCCACCTCAGCAAATCTGCGATCGCAACGCGACCCAGTCACACACCCGGCGCCGGCCTCAGACGCGATTCACGCAAGCCAGAGCGATCTACGTACGAGCGGCGAGGCACTCTGCTTTACAGTTAGGCATAGGAAGAGGATGTATGAAAAATGGAAAGCGAGGACATGGAGCAAGCATGCAGCCTGCAGGTTTCCTGCTCCAACGAACATGCTATGGGAATGGAAGGCATGACAGTCATCAGGAAATGTTCGTTTATATATACTACAATTCAACCCCACCTGCTTACTAGTTACTACTACACAACCTGAACTAGAGTTGGTTGCTTTGTTTGCTTGCATTGCATTGTTTTCCAAGTCCATTCCCACCACTTGCCTTCAAACGTCCTAGACCACAGACTCAGTCGGATGAGAAATGCAAAGAGTGGCATATGAAATAGTTTGGATGGATGGTTTCACTCACAGATTTCTCAAGAACAAGATGAAGACATTTCTTAATGTTATGGAATGGAAGGCACCTGGAAAATTTTCATGAGAATGGATCAGTCCCCAAGTGAAAGGCGATAATCATGTTTCGCTAGAACTTCAGTTGAAGCGACTTATTAAGCGAAACCATCCAGCAACCTTCCCACAACTTTTGGAACCATGAGAAAGAAAAAGGCGGCGTGACATATCCACTATGGGTAGGATTGTAAATGACCCACGCTCAACCGATCTTATCTACTCGAGCTTGAGCTTGTTAGAGGATAGAGCTCGGTAAGCTTGTGAGCTTTATGTGAAACTTCGATCTTGAAGCATTTAGAATATGAGCTTTTTGCAGCCCAAACTATGGCATAGAAGGCCACTCCATAACCAATAACCGGATATAAAAAAAGTTCAGCTTACCTTTACCATTGCAATCACAGATTTTTTTTTTGCACTAAGCCGACTTCATCGGCTAGTAATCTGATTTCGACCCTAGCTCCTACTCATGTGGGAGTGTGCTCCATTTTCTTCTCTAGTCACTTTCGGACACAGCCATCATCGAAATGCCGCCCGCTCAGAATCTAGAGCGAGAAAAAGCGACAACGAATGGTAACAAGAAGATTTCAGCTCTAGGGTTATTGGGGTTTACAATCGATGGCAGCCAATCGCAACCATAGACTTTGCTTTGTCTAATCTTACTATTACTAATTAGAGGTCCCAACGAAGCCTCCACGTTAATCCTCACTAGATGCGCTAGAAAAAAAAGATAAATACTCTAAATTCCACGTTAATCGGAAACATCCGACCATCAAATCAATGTCTTTAGTCATCCATCACCATTGGATCTTTTTTTTTTTTGAGAAAATTACCCACTTATTCCATTATAAATAAAAATCATTTTTTAGGGGAGAAAATATTATTGACGGTTTGGAGATAATCTTGATCGGAAGTAGTACAAACATTCGCCGTGAGTTAATATAAAATATTGGAGGAGTCATATTATTCCGTCACTTGATAATACATTATTAAAATATTATATACGCAAATAACAACGTTCATAGTTAGTAAAATATTCCATAATATGGATCTAGCTAATTGAAAAGAAAAAACATAAATAACACCCATCGTATCTCACGTGGTAATATGAGTCGAACCCGATGACGCGGCTGTCGGCGATAGCCATGGAGCTTCAATCAATCTACAAAAGTCGACATCTCAATCCTGTAGTGTTATACGTTGGGCTTCCCTCCCAATCACGTATTGCATGTGCTTCTCCCTCAGGCCAATCACGTGTGATGGATTTGGGTAGCCTAGGTGAGCTTCTTTGTTTTATTTGTTCTTTCGATTGACTACTCGATTTTCTATTTGAGCTTGGGCGCATACATGTTTCACATATAAAGCTAACTGAATCTAGAAGACATGGCAAGGCGGCGTCCTATCTGTGTCAACCCATCGGTGGAGGCTGCGTATCGATGAGTTCACACCTGCTCAGTGAAGACCAACGATATTTGGGGAGTGTGTTGGCACAACTTCTCACTACTAAAACCAAAGACAACGCCTCCGGTGATCAACACCGCAACCTCTCTCTACTGCACCGGCGCGGCGACACCACCGAGGCGCTATGTCGACTAAGCGCAACCGGCTTTGCCATTGGTATGTCTACGTGATGAACTCAATTCTTCACGCAAAGTCTCTTGACTTGATTTTGTTCGTTAGTCATCTATGTACATATCTCTGTTAGATCGGCCCGACGTTAATCAGAAACATCCGACCATCTAATCAAATGGCTAGCCATCTAGAACCATTAGATCTATTTTGTTTTCTAAAAAATTATCCGCCTCTGCTAATGTAGATAAAAAACCATTAGATCTATTTCGGGAATGCTAAAGAACAACCGGATGTTTTTGTGTTGTTTGCAAGCGAATCGTCTCGTCCGTTGATCGTAGCGATGGGCGATCAGGCGCTTGCATTTCCACACCGGCCAGCGGCTTGTCGGCGTTGTCTCGGCAGGTGGGCCCACACCTTGGCCTGTTTAAGTTTTTTGGAAACCGCGGGATTCCATCGGTCGCTCCTCTCCCTCATTTCGCCTCCTCTCTCTCCTTCTCTCTCCCCTTCCCTCTCCTTGCGATTTCGCCGGTGGACGCGGCGATTCTCCCCCTCCCCCCCGGCCGGCGGCGGCGGGGTGAAGTTCTACCTCACTCGACGGTGACCTCTGTCTCGCATCGATAACTTCGTCTCGTTTTCTTCTCCCCAGTGTAACTTCCCGCCGTTCTTCAGGTGATTTTGGCAGGGCGCAAGTGGATCTTCTTCATCCCCTGCGGCGGCGGCGGCGCGGTGGCTAGGTGGTCTTGTGCCTCACTCTGGCGGCTAGGTTTGTTTCTCATGATTCGGTTTTGTTGATTTCGCCTCACGTGTCTCATTACGTGCTCCCTCTTGGTTGATTTGCGGCCTGCGTCGATTGGATCCTCTCGCTCCTGTGACGCGGCCGGCGACTTGGACTTGATCTCTTTGTTTCGCCATCGGTGAGTTGTACTCTTCGTATCATCGTAGAGTATGGTAAGGTTGGTTGCGTTTCTCTGGATTCGTGTAGGATTTGTGTTGTGTGTGTTGGATTAGGATTGATTGTCGTATTCGTTTAGGGTTTCAGATGATTCTGCCTACATAGAGTTGTGATAGATAAGTATTTGTAGTTAGGTTTGTTGGATTTAGGGTTTTCTTGTTAAGTGATTTGGGCATTATTATTATTATTGGAGATACGTGTATCTAGCAATGTTCTTTGGATTGTGATTTGGTTGTGTGGTGGATGTGTTTTTGATTAACTAGTAGAGTCATAAGGAAGGGAGCTCTTGCTTTCCACTTTAGGGATGTATTAGTGGTTGGTGATTGGTTTTATGATGATATATTAGGGTCCCTAGTTTAAGGAAGTGAAGGAGATACCTCGATCGCAGTACTTGAATGTGCATATTGTTATGTTGGATAAGACTATATTTGTGTGATTGGAATTGGGCCCTATATTTGTCTAGTTTGTGTCTGCTGATGTGCTTGTTTTTATAGACACCGGGCAGAAATTATCGGCAGTGTTTGTAATTTTCTTTGTAGATAGATGTGGTTCTGAGGAACTAGTTCAGCTTTAACAAAGGAAGCTTTTGCATACTCTTTGGTGGATTCTAGTCATTTGTTGATTGGTTGTATGAGATATTAGGGTCCCTAATGTAAGGATATTAGAGGTGATACATTGATTTCTTGGTACTTGAACAAGCACATTGTTAGTGTTTATTTCTGTGTTGTTGGTTTTTGAACTTGTTTAGGTAGATTTTGTGTTGTAGAAAAAGCCTATGAACTTGTAATGTGTGTAGCTTGGATAGTAGTTATCGATCATGTGCATTGCTTTGTTATGGAAATAATTTCATAGAAATTAAACTTGGATAGCCTAGTATCATGCCCAACTTATTTTCCTTTTTGCAAGTATTATATGCTACATTTGAGTAGCTCATGATTACGGAACTCACAATGCTTGCAGCTTGCCTTTGTGGGTTCCTTGCAAAAATATATTGCAAGTCTGTTAGTTCATTTTGGTATTGTTGGTTGAGTTAATTTGTCTTTGTATTATTTGGTTCAGTTTATTATTGTTGTTATATTAGATATTTATGGTTCAAATAATATTATAATTAATAATTTTTTTTGATTAGTACTCACTTTTGTATGTAATCTGGCGGAGTAGAGATGGATCGTATCCATCACGGGGAGGGGTCAGGTACATGGATAGCGTCACGTGGATTCAGCGCTATCGTTCTTTTCTCGAGCACGTGCCCGAAGTTGCCCCTATGTTTAGTGAAGAAGAGGATCGACAACTAGCAAGCCTAAGGAGGGTGAAGGGTGTAAAAAGATGTTTTTTGTCCGGAATTAAGTGGGATGATGTTTGCTCTATTTGTTTGATGGCGCTTGAGGAGCCATGGGTTAATGATCCCGGCGTTACCATAGAATATATGGAGGAGAGGACTAGGGCCATGCCTTGTCGGCATGCCTTTCCCGGGCACCTTTGCATCTACACATGGTTGATCTGCGAGTGCTTCATGCCCTGTTTGGTGTTGAGGCGCCTCCTGGCTGCGAAATCTTTGAGGAGAGGGAGGCTGAGGGATTCTGAGGGGAGAGGGAGTAGTTGTTTAGTTTGTAATTAGGATGTTTTAAACTATATTAAGTTTGAATATGTGTCTTTGGTGTAACTTGCTAGATGCTATAATGCTTGGTGGTATTATAAACCTCATTGTCATATATGGTATATTAAACTTCTATTTGGCATATCATTGTTTGTGAGTTGCTATTGTTTTTGTTTAGTGGATATTTAGGTTATTCTTTTGGTCGGTGTGCATGGTGTATCATACCGGGTGGGTTGTGTTCTATTTATGTTTGAAATCATAGTTGGTTGTATCATACCCGGTAATCTTTGAGAATTTGTTGTTGTGGTCCCGATTTGTTGGCGGTTGTGTGAGGTGATATTATTTTTGCAATGCCTGGATTAGGAGTCTTCTTTGAAGGTTTGAATTGGGTCTCTCGAATTTTTACGGGTTTTCCTACATGCAAAAGTTTTATTTGTTTTTTTTCTTTTTTTTTCAGTCATGTAATTCGAGTTAGGATTGATGATGAGTCTTTATATGTGGAAAGTGATGATGACATGAATATCAATTACGGAGATGATGTCGGGTGCTGCGTTGTTGATAGTGGTGAGGGTAATAGGTACTACAACTTTTTACATAGTTGTATAATGTGTTAATCATTATAAGATTGACATGTTAAATGGTTTTGGTGTGTTGTAGGATAAGACATGCTTTTGGATGGTGATGATGTTGCTGCTTGGGGAGCTTGTTAAAACTTTCAAAGCACCTTCAACAAGCTTTTCTTTGGTGTAAAGGATTATATAACTTTGTAATGTGTATGATATACGTATTATTATTCTTGATTGTTATTTTGCTTATTAGTTACTTTTTATGTATATACTATGATTTTGTACACGTAGTTTGCTAAGATAGTCAATAAGGAGGGAGCGTCGAGCGGTCGATTGCTAAGACTTCGTTACGGCGAATGCTAAATACGTATGGTTTTGGTTTTGGTAAATTTAGTAAGTAACTCTCTTTGCTTGTTTTTATTGTTTTAGCCATTTGCCGGGGGCAATGGTAAAGGAAAATTATCTGTGGTGCAAGTACATAAGAGGCTGGTCGGTTCAATAGCAAGTATTTTGGTAGCGAGATAATAGGAAATCTTGATGGCGTAAGAGGAAGATTATTGAGGACGGTACGGAATTTTGTTGGAATATGATGGTTGTTCAGCACCTAGAGGTTTTGTTCAAGTGGATAGCTTGATCGTGTGGATCCGAGCAGGTTATCGTTGGTGGT